>VMDR010018502.1:0-19128 GCA_007922815.1 Macrotus californicus
TTGTTTGTTTGGTGTTGAGTTGTAAGTGTTTTATAAATTTTGGATATTGTCCCTTATCAGATGTATCACTGGCGAATATGTTTTCCCATTCAGAGGGCTGTTTTTTCATTATGTTGTCAGTGTCCTTTGTGGTGTAAAAACTTTTTAGTTTGAAACTGTTTATTTTTTCTCTTGTTTCCTTTGCTACAGGAGATATATCAAAAAAAAATGCCGCTATGAGAAATGCTCAGGATTTTATAGCCTGTTTCTTCCAGTATTTTAATGGCTTCAAGTTTTACTTTTAAATCTTTAATCATTTTGAGTTTATTCTCGTGTAGAGTGTAAGAAAACAGTATGGACTTTCCTCCAAAAATTAAAAATGAAACTGCTTTATGACCCAGTGATTCCATTTCTGGGAATATATCCATGGAAATCTGAAACATTAATTCAAAAGAATATATTCACCCCTATGTTTATTGTAGCATTATTTACAATAGCCAGGATTTGGAAGCAGCCCAAATGTCCATCAGTAGATGAGTGGATAAAAAAGCCATGGTACGTTTACACAATGGAATATTACTTGGCCATAAAAAAGAAAGAAATCTTGTCTTTTGCAACCCCATGGATGGACCCAGAGAGTATTATGTTAAGTGAAATAAGCCAGTCAGAGAAAAACAACTACCATGTAATTTCACTTATATGTGGAATCTAATGAACAAAAATAAACTAACAAACAAAATGGAAACAGATTCAGATACAGAGAACAGATAGCTGCCAGAGGGGAAGGGGGTTGGGGAATTGAGTGAAAAAGTGAAGAGGTTAAGCTAAACAAAACAAAACAAACCTAGACAAAAACAGGCCCAGACAAAAGTATGGTGATTACCAGAGGGAATCGGGGGTGAAAGGGTTAGCGGTAGGTAAAGGGGTGCTAAATGGTGGCAGAAGAAGACTTGACTTTGAGGGGTAAATGCACAATACAATATACAAATGATGTATTATAGAATTATACATTTGAAATCTATATATTTCAACCATTTTCCATATATTAACCATTGTCACCCCAATAAATTCAATAAAAATGAAAAAAGAAAGTGGTGTCCTGAAGTGAGGAGGCCTATGCTGTGGGGAAAGGAGGTGTGATGTCACCACAGCGGCATGTTCACAGGTGATACCGGGGACTCAACCTGCCCTGGCCCCCCTGGAACTTTGAGGGTTCTTTTATGTTTTCCTCTTTCTTAAAATGGGAAATCCAACCATGGTATTAAAGAAAAGAAAAAACTTGGTAAGTAGATTTCCTTTCCAGACATTTCAGGAGCATGTGACCTCATTGCTCCTACAGCTTTCCATTGTTTTTTCTTCCCATCTACTTGGTATGAATTTTATTTTGATTTTTGATGTTCAGAGAGAGGGAAATGGAGGGAGAAAGAGAGGGAGAGTAAAAACATCAATTGGTTGCCTTCTGTGCATGTACCAGGAATCGAATTGGTGACCTTTCTGTTTGCAGGATGATGCCCAAGCAACTGAGCCACACCGACCAGGGCTCGGCATATATTTTTTAAAAATCTGAAAATTTAAAAAAGTGAAGCAGGAATGACTTTTACTTAACTAACATTGACATTCCTTAATCTCAATGATTTTCTACATAAAAAGTATTTTTAAAGCATAGGATAAATATTTTTTTTCTCGCAGAAAATTCATGTTAGGCTGAAATTAACATTGCTTTGTAAATACTCTATATTAGTTAAAATATATAATTATAAGAATTTTGTAGCCACACAGAAAATTACCCTTCCCCACCCCCTGAGACAACATAGAAGGAAAGATAGAAAGTGTGTGTGTGTGCACACACACACACAAGAGCAGGGGTGGCAGGGAGAGGGAGGGAGAGGAAGGGAGGGAGAGAGAGCTTGTAGACTGACCACAGTCCTGAGACCCTGCTGAAGAGATGGTACAAGAAGCTCAGGCTCACTCTCCCTCAGCTCCAGGTGTACCTATGTCCCTTTGTGTTTTTCTCACTATGACTCTCTGTGCTTACTATGTGGTCATTTGATTATCGGAGACTATGTCCATCTACACCTTCTAATAATGATGAAAACTTCATGATATCCAACTTCAGTTCACCTTTGATGTCTGACTTCATATAGAACAGAACTGGCTGATACTAAGTAAAAGTTTACACTTACAAGATAACTAGTAGCTAGTTCATGCTACTTAGTGGTAAGTTTAATACACTGAAACTAGTTAGAATAAATTTTTCTGTAAGCACATTTTTTACTGATAGTTAGGCTTCCTTATAGTCTCCCAGCATATTATTCAGAATAAATGCCTTGTAAACAATCAATATTCATTCCTTTGTCAGGTTTTTCTCTCGGCTATAAAGAGAAATGTTTATTTGTTTTCTGGTAATTTTATAATATACTTTTACCTAACAATGGAATTTTTTCATTTGTATGTTCATAAGGTCCTAAAATACTTTGAAGACTCAGTGGTAAATCACTAGCTGTGACTTCATGAGAGATTAGGCATAAGTCAATGCAGAGGAAAAGGTTAAGACTGGGCCAAGAAGACACTGCTGATGCACATCTCTGATTAAAGCTCAGTGCTGGTGCACTATGCCCTTGCAGAAGCCAATACATT
This sequence comes from Macrotus californicus, assembly GCA_007922815.1. Classification (NCBI taxonomy): domain Eukaryota; kingdom Metazoa; phylum Chordata; class Mammalia; order Chiroptera; family Phyllostomidae; genus Macrotus; species Macrotus californicus. Next base: position 2,617 of record VMDR010018502.1, read on the forward strand.
ATTAAATCATGTCCCTCTATTACTTGTGACCTGGGAAAACTTACCAGAAGCTGTTTAGAGTTTTAATTCACTTATTAAACAAACATTTATTGAATATATGCAATATGCCAGACCCTATCCTGGACCAAGGAAATAAAAGTGAATAAAACACAGAGAAATATGTCCATAGGAAAGAGAGAGATACAGAAAAACACATAGTAATAGAAGTAATAATAAATGAATATTGCAAACAGAGGGTGAACAAAGTACTACAGGAACAAGATAGATAAGTGGGCCTGGTGAAGTTAGGGAAAGTGTCACAGAGGAGACGATTATTTGAGCTGAGTCTCCAATTATTTGAGCTGAGTCTCAAACACGAGAGACTACTAGCAGGGGTTCTTAAACTGGGGCCTAGACGCCCTCTCAATACCTATGGATGGAACACAGGAGGTCCATGACCTCAGATGGAAAAAAGTATTCACATAGCTCTTCTCTCTGAACTCTAAATGAAAACTATCATGTCCATTGATTTTGAATGGTGACAACAAACCCCAGTAATATTAACAGTACCTGTGTGATTTTTCGCACCAATAGAGACAGGAGAACAATAATTATTAGCTCTGCGCTTAGATCTTATTACTTAGTGAACCAATAAAGAAGTTGATTTATTATGATATCACAGTTATAAAAATATTTAACTGTCTTTCAATTTAATTGTGTCTCTTTGTAATCTGGTGTATTTCACATATTCATTTAAAGACATTATCCTGAGAAGAATCCCTGGGCATCCCCAGAATGCCAAAGGGGTCTATGGTACCAAAAACATTTGTCACCGGGACGAGAAGAGCAGCAAGGTTAACTTGACACTAATAGAATGTACCTGCAAGTGTTTGCAAAAGCACATGGAAGAGGGTTTGTAAGAGAACCCAAAAGTCCTTTAGAGAGGGCTGCAGAAACACCCAACCCAAAGGATGAGCAATGCACCAAAAAGACCTGAGAAGGAGCTGGCCGATACTTCAGCAAGGCAAACACACATCTGCCCAGCAAAACCTCAATAGACAGTACCAACAGAAGGGTGAAAGAAGCTCAGAACGAAAATGTGAGATCAGATTTTAAAAACTAGAAGTATAGAATATGGATGGCATTAGAATGGAGGCAAATTTGTGTGGAGTGTACATATCTCTAGTTACACATTGGTCTTAAAGTTCCATGTCTGGTCTTTAGAAATATTAAAAAAATGTGAATTATCAAAGATGCTGGGATTAAATGCAAAAAGTAGGGCCAAAAATACTATAAAAACATGAGGGTTCACTAACAGAGGAAAGCCAAGGGATACCAGGCATTTGTGATTAAAGAGAAGGAAAATCAAGGTCCATTGCCAATGCCATTTGTCAGAGCATCTTGGCTAATGGGCACCAAACACTTTCTGAATACAAAAGGCAGTCTATTCAGCTGGGGCCTGGTAACAAAGAAGCTCCATGTTCTAACACAGTTGAAAACTTAAAGTCCCTCCTAGGATGTAGAGGGCCAGCGAGGAGTGTATGGAAAACAGAAGCAAGGAGCTTAAAGCTGCAATTTTTGCCAAGTTTACTTAATGATAAATATTATGGTATTTTAATGTGACTGTAGCACTCACTATGTTCCCAGCACTGTATGACAGTTTAATAATTTGCCCACGATCACAGAGTTAGTAAGGGGAGAGTAGGCAGGACATGCATAGCTGGTTAGGAGCTGCAAGAGGAGGCTCTCTGCAAGGGTGTAGGCAATTTCCAGGAGAGCATCTTGGTGAAAGTTCCCGAGTTTCTTTGCTGGGTAAATAAATTAGTAGTGGCAGTTACTGCCTGAGAAAGTTTCTCACTTTTCTCCAATAAATAGACACATAAGGAAAACTTTCAATGGTGAAAACAAATGATGCTTTCCTGAGAGATGTTTACCTTGAAGATTTCCCTGGAGGGAAATTAGCTCAGACTGAAATATGCTGACAAACTCAACAGGTGAGCTGTCAGGGCACTAAGGCTCCTTCTGCTTTGGCTGCTCCCTAACTGTGTTGGATGTGAGTGCTCCCCCACTCTTTGTGATCATGGGACCCCGGACACACTGAGTGGGAAGCTGTGGAAGACACCACCTCTCAGAGTAACTCATTCCTCCAGCCTCCACGTGTCCCAGCACCTAAACCCTCACTACTGAGGAATGGGTCTGAAATCATAATTTAGTTACGGATGGAGTCTTCAGAAACAAAGTGTACACCTCTACTGGAAATGTTAGAAGAGTGTACACTTCTTCCACGTGGCACTGACAATTGAGATCTTGATGGCTTTCTTATGTCCAGCAATTTCTACCATGTTTTACGACAGTGATTTTTTTCTAGGATAGAAAGAAATTCTGTATGTTTCATGTGTAAGCTCAAGTTACTCCTTCCTCTTCTTTATATCCAAACTTATTAAATCACTCAGGCCCATCTATCCTACTGTCTGAACGTATCTTTAACTTATGTGTTTATTCCACTCCTAGTGCCAGTCACACTTGATCTCAGCTAGGGTACTGCGGCCGCCTCCTGCAAGGCTTCCCTAACTCCACCTTGTTTGCCACAGGCTATTCTCACACAAAAGCCAAAGTGAACTTTCCTAGTCACCACTCTGCTTCTTAGCCCTCCATGGCCATCAGAATGACATAGAAACTCTAAAACACAAGATCTTTAGATTTATGCAATCTGAAGAGAAATTAGAGTTATGACCTTCGACTCCAGCTTCATCTCTCATTACTCCTTCCCTCTCAGTTTAAGCAACTGTCCTACCAAATTATTTTTAGTGTCGCTGACAGGCAGGCTCTCAGAATTCTGGTCCTTTTAACATGCTATTTCTTTTCCTATAGCCATACCCCTGTCCCTGATTTTTTACATGACAAATACCCCTCACTCCAGCTGAAAATTCCAGAGAACCCTTCTCCTGCAGCGATTCTGAACAGGATGCTCTTGTCCCACCTGTTTGTGTCCCTGCTGGACAACAGTGTCCTCTAACTGCATTTGCAGCTCCTGTCCCACCAGCTGGTAGACACTCAGTAAATATTTGTTAAAGGGAGAGATGAATAAGATAGGCTTGTAATGAGGTTTGCTCTAAAATAAATAATATTAATAGAGTAATAGTGTTCTCCAGACAATATTTCTACATCTATGTTTCTTTGAAAATGTCACAACTTTTCTATTTGCATAACCACTAAATATAAATTGATGCCTCCTGATTAAATGAGTAACGTGGGTAGAACTTGTTACCACTCTTCCTGAAACAACAAAGTCCTTTTTTACTAAGCAATTACATCTTTTTAAAAAAAATTTTGCTTTGTAGGGCATTTCATTCCATCGTTTCTTCCTAAAATGCAGAAGGCAAGTAAGAACAATTTTGGATAACCTTTACACACACAGAAATTTACTCATCCTTTCCTCTCCTCCCCACCCTCCGGCACTCTAGACATGCAGGAAGTAAAGAACACCCACTGACTGACAAGAGTAAATGATACTGGAAGAGACCATATAGGGGTAAGTGTGAGGAATGCAGAACACAAGAGGCAGGTAAACAATTCCCAGCCTGCTCTGGTTACCACAGAGAGGAAAACAAGGGAGGACCTCTGGGAACAGTAAAAACAAGTTACCTAGAAAAGTGTCCCATAGGGCAATCATTTGGCGGGGGGGCTAGATAACCCAAATAATTTCCATCTTTAATTAAACTATCTGTTTGGCCATCAGGCTATCCTGAAATTAAATGGAGCCCAAAACCATCAAACATAAAACTAGTTGATGCAACTTGATGAAATACACGAGGTTGATTTTTAAGCCTCAATGTCGTGTTTGAAAAAGAAGAGGGTGATTGGCTTTCATCAATACATTTAAAAATAATTTTGGGGTCAGGTGTGCCCAAATGGCCATATTCTCTAGAGCCAGGTCGAATCTCAACTGGCGTCATAAATGAAGTCTGCCCACGACTCTTCATCTGCACAGCCAGAGCAGATGCCTGCTCTTGGTTGCTGGCATTTCACCCCCTGAATTACTCCAGCTATTCCTGTCCTCACTAGACAAGACAGGGGACCTTACAGGCTTCCAGAAAATGAAACTCTCTTCTCTGCCATCAGCATATGCATCTCACCTGAAGTGGTGAGAAGCAGTAGCCTCTTACTTCATTTTTTGACTAGGGGTCTTCTCTTTTCTCCCCACCTGGGCAAGAGAAGCCTCACTTCCATGTTTGTTCTAGCTCTAGATTTTTTACAGGGATGGCGTTAATGTAACCTGAATTAAACCCTCTTGCCAGGCTTCATGGTTCCACCCAGTGTGACCTGCAACATTGTGGGGAACACACAAAGCAGGGGTTACTTCATAAGCACCAGCGAGCAAAAAGCATTGTGTTGGTCAGTGACATACCCCAGTGCCAGACACATAGTAGGTGCTCAATAAATTTTTGTTGAATCGAATTTCTTGAACTCATCCCATCTGCCTGGAGCATTCACTGATCACTGGGGTTGGTTTTCCCCTTTGAGATCTGCTTCTTCCACGATTGTCAGAGTTTCCATTTTTCTTTACCTTCCATCCTGCCAGTATATCACTGGCTGTGACTGTTCTTCCAGTGGAGTCACACGTTAGATTACTGAATGTGTCAGAATGATGAGAAATCTGTGATGTAACGACATGGGGCGTGGGCAGGGAGAGGTGCATTTTTCTCTATGTGGAATGATCAGATAAAAAGAACTCCCAAGGCATATCAACATGCACGTTTGGAGAGTCAGGCATCCAGAGGGAGGGATAAGCTGCTCACAGATAATAAAGCCATTTCCTTTTCATTTCCCTACTGATTTCAGCTGTTACACAAAGGAAAGTAGAGGCTCCAAAGACCCATGCTTATCATACGCTGGTGGTTTTTGGGGGCTGCTGAAGACACATTCTGTTCTGTTTTCCAATTCATTTCTCAATTTGTACCATATGCCATCATCAGGGTGGGGTTTCTATTTTCCCAGCATGGGCTTTCTACAAAGTTCTGTTGCTGAGAGCTATTATTTTAAATTCTATTTTATAAAGCATGTGGTCTCTCCCTCTTAGCCCTTTTCCACGTTTTATCACATTCCAAACCTTTCATTGATGGTGGCAGTCACAGATCCCTGTGGTTTGCTCTCAGGAATAGGTCTCTGCAAAGAAAGGTAGATCTGGAAAGAATATCAACCACTGAATTGTTTTGTAGAGATCTTTTTGTTTGTTTGTTTTTTGCTCCTCTTTACTACAAGAACTATGCCCACTCAGAAATGAAACAAGGCTACCTCACCCAAGATAGGATATATATTCATGAACCACTTATGTTCGATATTTGTGGAGTGCCCATTATAGGTTGGGCATTTTTCTAGATCCTGAGGATATAAAGAGTGAATAAAGCAAACAACAATTCTTCATCTCATGGCACTCACATTCTGATTTACATAACATGAGGTGGCCTCTCAACCAAAATTTTCCACTTTCCATGGCTCATTGAGGAATGGGGGCAGGGCCTGTCATTTCAAAGTGCTAATTTGGCTTTCCCTAGCTGCATTTGCCTTGAACTTACATGAATTTGACTTACATCTAAATGAATTTATTAGCTTCTAATTATGTATCACCACCGATTTAAAAAAAAAAAAGAAAACCCTCAAAAGTTCAAACTCCTTAGCTTAAAAACTTCAACTTTTCTCCTGACATACATCTCTCACCATACCCTATGGGCTGCACAGAAACCTAACTGGAAAACAAAGAGGGGAGCTCTTGCTTTGCAATGAAGCCATCCACAATTTAATGTCCATGTTGAATGGTAAAGATATTCTTCCAGAAACCATTCAGGAATTGTTCTTCGGTTATTTTATCAGTTGTAGGCTATCATTCCACAAACCATTAAACTTAATGGGTTTGAAACCAGCTATGACTTTAATGACAGTTAAGCCTCCATCACCTACACATGCAGGCAATCCGCTCGTAGGGAAGGATCACTCAAAGATCACAGGCTCCTTCCCCTCCAGTTCTGAAGCCACGGCAGCTCGATTACACAAAGCACTGTTACCATCAAGGGGGGCCCCAGGGTATCTCCCAAAATTGTGGATACTTCATCACTCAAGGTGAAAATGGTAGAAAAATGCAACTTGTCACAAATTTGCTGTAAGTGGATGATTCCTGCCAAGCTGACACATGTAACTTTGCTTCCTCTGATGTCACCGGATAATATAACTCACTGCTGAAACAGCGTTGACAGTAGACGAAGGGAAAAAAATGAATCCACGGAGCCAAAGATAATATTACAAAAACAAGGAATGACAATGAGGCCATTTCTGCATATGTCTGCATTTCAACTGGCAAAACCACAAGCTGGGGCTATGTAAATATCACCACAGCCACCCCCTAACGCAGGACTCTGTGCCCAGGTGTGAGCTGAGCCCTTTACCCACAGACCTCTGCAAATAATTACTGGCTGAAAAAAAAAAAAGAAAAGAAAAGATTGCTGCCCTGCCACCCTCCCCCTTCCCTAACCAGTACATGAATACAGCAAATAAAATGAATAAAGTCAGCCTTTTAAGTGACTGCCCAGCATAAGTCATTACTTGGCAAGTGGCTGTAGCATTTGTTTATAATGGTTCTTCACAGCATGACATCCACATCCAAGTAGATGTCTTGATAAATTTGGCATCAAAACCCATGCCTAGGAAAAGCTGAGTGGGGATGAAATTATTCCATTTCAGAATGAAATAGGTAAGTCACTAGGACCATCTGTGATCTCGTACACAAGCAATTGAGTTGACTGAACACATCTGCCATGTTTGAAAACCTATCTGCTTGCAAATGCGTTAAAGCAGGGGTGCCGGACCCAGGTCTGTTAGGAACTGGCCACAAGCGAAGCTCGCCTGAGCTCTGCCTCCTGACCACCCCCACATTCCCCAGCTCTGCCTCCTGTCTTCCCCCACCCTTCACCCCCACACCCCTGGAAAAACTGGTCCCTGGTGCCAAAAAGGTTGGGGACCACTGGCAATCGATGAAACTTCAATTCCTTGGTATCTTTCACAGCACTTGGCATTGTAGAGACTCACTTGCTCATTCAGGAAATATGTTGGGTCATGTACTAGACACCAGGTACTATGCTAAGGGCTGAGATATAAAGGTTCACGCATCTGATAGAGTCACTGCCCTCATAGAGCTTAGATTGTAGCCATGAAGGAGAACAATTTTCAAGTAATTCCACAATTGCATAAATATGTATAAGAGTTCTGTGATCTCTTCGTTGATTCTTTCAGTGAAATGAATTGCTCCTTTCTCGGCTCTCCAACAGTACCTTTCTTATTTCTCTCTTCAGCTTTTTCTACTGTCTGTTCTATAATATGAATTGGGCATATGTCTCTGTCTTATTAGACTGCAATCTACTCAAGACGAAGGGCCACATCTTATATTTGTGTTTCTAAACACCCCCTCCTCTCTCACACACAACCCTCTCCCACAACCTAGCCCATGTCTGCAGTTCCTACACAATGCCTTACAATGTGGAAAAGAAATCTAGAAATAAAGCTTAAACATGTACTAGCTATCCTGTGTGGGTCAAATTCATTTTATTTTCTTTCTTAGTGCCTCTATTTATACATTGGAGCTAAGAATTTGCCACTAGTCCCTTTGGGGCATTGTAACTCTAAGGATAAAATGGTAGTCCTCAACAGAAAGGCAACAGGAGATGAGAACCTGAGAGGCAGAATAGTCAGCCTAAAAGCATAACCATTTGCAAGGGAAAAGGAACAATTTTATTAGACTAAAGATGCAAAGTTGTATCAATGTTGTTTAATATCCATATCCAGACTTTGATAAAGTGAGAAAACAAGAACAAAGCAGTAGGATTTCCATAAGCTAAAATTCACCATGTATTTTAAGTATCCTCTCGAAAATGTCCCTTTTTAATGAAATAATGGTGACAATGGAGTAGTTTTTAAAGTCTTATCTGTTAACATTTAAATAAAAGGCAATCTCTATCAGTCTCTTCATTTTTCTTTTGGAGGTTTTACTGTCCCACAAAATCTGTCTGGGAAAAACTGGCTTAGGGCATCTGCTTGTATTGGTTGGACCAGCTAGTAGCAAAAGTCAGCCCAGATACTCAAGCTCATGTCATGAGTACAGGTAATGATGACATGATTGCAGGTAAGATTGACAATAGACTAAAGAGGGCACAAAATAGAGAAAGAGCAGGAAGACATGAAGGCAACAGAACACATGGAATGAAGAATGATTTAAAAGGTTGAGGTCGAGAGCAGAGTGAGAAAATAAAAAACAAGAAGAAAACTAAGAAATTGAATACACACAAACACACATATACATACACCACAATTGCCACTGCCAGTTACAGGAGCCAATAGTTCATGAACTCTATTTTTCAACTTGATTTCTGTTCAGTTTAGTTGCTGAAAAACTAAGCCTGCAATTTAGCAAAAGATTTCTAAGTATAAAAAGAAGTAGTTCACCTTTGTCAATCATGCAACAGCCAAACTCAAGGGTCAAGAATCCTAAAATGAATTATATTCCTGGCATCTCAGGGTCTTCACCTTTGCTAACTATGTCTGTTTTCTTCCAGGGCTAAGGAGATTAGTTAAGAAGAGGTAGCTTATACACTTCAGATATCAGTGAAGGACTGCGACCCTGTTCTTGGGAACAAAAGGTGACCTTTCTGGAACTCCCTTTCCTAAACTACTGGTGGGGGATGGAGGTGGAGAGCAAAACCAAATAAAAAAATAAAAATAAAAATAAAAAATCTCAAACCACATTTGCCTCTAAGCCTTTTTCCCAAATTATTTTTACCTCCTGACAAGGAGGAAAGGAATTACTATTACTGTAGAAGAGACAACTCTTGTAGTCTGTGGATCCCCACCATGATCTACCAAACAGTGTGCCTTTGAGAGCTGGAAGTTCATCTCTGTTTCTGAAGTCAGTGCTTTCTCATACTCCAGGAAGATCTGAGAAGGAATGCATGCAGGGTCTCCAGTGACCAAGGACACGTTCCTACCTTTTGGGTCCATTAGCTGAAAAATAGAGCTGAGGACCATTCTGCTGCTTCCCGTCTCGCTTTCCTTAGAGCTGAACCACCTATTGGAAAAATATGGTGGATCCACTGGTCCCTCCAATGCCTCTTCATTTGCTTTTCTCTTGTCGGAAAAGTTAAATCTCTCTTTTCAAAGGATAAGCATCGCCTTGCAGTTTCCAGTCTAAGTTATGCTACATTTGGAATTTGGAAAAGAGGGTCAAGACCCACTGTGGAGAAGGGATCATGTTCACAAACCCTGTGATGTGGCTGGGTCACGTTGCATTCCTCTTCACTCCCTGGTGGGAGTGAAGCTTAATGCCCATGTAATAAAGATTTTACCCAGCAGGTGGGAGTAATTACACACAGCTCATATTTCTAGGCAGCATATTTCCTGCAAATTTATAATCCTAGATCCTACAATGTTTTCCCTGAATTTGCTAACCCACGGCCCAGTTCGCAGAACATAGATGGTTAATCATAACTCAAGAGTCTTGATTTTACATCACAACTCGTTTTGCTGAAGATTAGAGCAACTGGCAAATATTAACCATGGAACTGGTACACTCTCAGTTTTTTATTCTGTTTTAGTTATTTATTTATTTAATTTCATTGACCTGGGGTGGTTTTGTTCTTAGAAAAAAAAATTTTTCACACTTTACTTTTATTCTGAAAATACAATGATTTTACCATGAGATTTGTTATGTCATTCTGTTGTATTTTAGCCAAGTATATATCTATGGAATACCAATACAACTGAATCCAACCCAAAGTGAAACATTTGCATACACTCTCACAAAATTGAGTGGACTAATTTGTTCTCTTTGATCCAGATAATTTGGCAAATTTTAGGCATAGATTAGGTTCTCAGAACTCCATGGTGATGGCTAAAATATTTTGAGATCCAATCTTTCTTTTACATCAATGTAGAGAGATGTATGTGCAGTTTATAAAGGCAAGTCTTGAAATTACTAGCTTGAGTAATATGCTCTGCACTTTGCTTCACTAGGCATATACACTTGACCCTTGAACAAGGAGGGGTTTAGGGGGCACCAACCCCCTATGTAGTTCAAAATTTGCTTATAATTTTGACCACCTGAAAACAGTTATCTCTCAGTATGGGGGTGGGGGTTAGCTACAGAACCCCTGCAAATTCATGGATGCTCAAGTTCCCTATATAAAATGGCACAGATCAATGGATGCAGCTGGCTCTCCATTATCTGCAGATCAATGCATGCAGTTGGCTCTCCATATCTGCAGACTCCCAATGCACTGATTGAAAACAGTGCAGGTATTTATTGAAAAAAAAAAATCTGTGTGTAAGTAGATCATGCAATTCAAACCCATGTTGTTCAAGGGTCAACTGCACACTTTAATCAATTCATCTTGTAGAATATAGTAAACAGAGTTATTTTTATCTTGACTGGTACATTTTCTGAACCAATCCTGTCACAGAAATTGAGTAAATGAGCACTTCCTTCTTCCTTAACACAAAGCCAAACTACATTTCCCAGAGTCCTTAGAAATAGGTGTGGTCATATGACCAATTCTGACCAGTAGAATGTGAGTAGAAGGTTGTGTGTCACTTCCAAAACAAGGTAGTTAAGAATGTGTGTTGGGTAGTGGTGGTGGGAGAGGAGGGTGTATACCCACACATGCCTTTTTTCACACTCTCATTCTGCCCACAGAGTGCTGGCTGCACAGTGCCAGAGTGCCCTTGAAGCCATGTGTTGAACACGGAGGAGCCACCGTGTCATGCTACAGCATAGAACAGATGCCTGAGGCACCTCTTAGAGGAGCAACCCCACCAGGAACAATGGCGCTGAAACTTGAACCAATGAGATATACCTCTTTGCTCTGTTAAAACAAGATTGGGGGTTATTATTTTTTACAGCAGTTAGCATGCCCTAAGTCATAAGAATAATAGTATTCTTTTTTTTCAAGTTTGCATATACTAGCCTACCAACAAAAGGCATGTATGTAGATAAAGTGTGTCATGTTGCATACTATTTTTGATATCAACACTGAATTATTTTTCATTTGGAGATGCTCTGATATTACATATCTCCCACACTTACTTTCATAATTCCAGGTTCACGAGTGGTCCTTTTATGAGGATGGGCTCCGGCCCATTTAGATAATATTGCCAGCTTGTACTGTAGCTCTTTCTCCATCCTTGCCTGAGTCAATGAGCTTCACCAATGACTTTCCAATTTCCTATTGTTTTCCTATTCAGAATTTGCAACTGTCATTCATCTAATGATTTACTAGTTTTAAGTCTATCTACTATTTGATTAGAAATGTAATAATTTTTTAACCCTTCTAAGAAAATGATGCTTGATGAGGGAATGAGTGGAGCTTCAGTAGAACTCAGAACTCCAGTGGACATTTATTTTCTTAAGCCTTACTTAATGTTAAGAAACTAGACCTAGAAGGCTAAATTCTCCCCTCTGATAATGCTTATAGACATCAATGTGGTCTCAACAAGGGAAACAAAATGTGTATTTATTTATTTTTCGCTATATTTTAGGTTTCATCACTTGCAACCACAACTTTCTTCACCTGTAGAGTGGGCCTCATCAAACATAACAATTTGAAAGGTGAGTTAGGAACATCCTTAAGACAGAGGCATTAATATACTAAAATATAGGTGTTCAAGTCCATAATTAGAGTTTTTTTAAAAGGCTTCTCTACATGACTTTAGAAATCACCACTCAGAGGAAAGGTAAGAATCCCTCTTATTGTACTAGTGTTTCTAAATGGAGATGTTCTATCAAAACCATAAAATATCATACATGTTTTAATATATTTTAATAATATGAACATAAGAAATTTAATTGCAACCCAAAGCTGACAACATTAAAACTTCTTGCTCGTAAAGCAGGTGTCTGTAAGTACTTTGACATTTGCACCAACCCAGACTTAGGGTTTCCTCCAAATATTTGACTGTAAGCACATCCACAGACATCCTGAATGTGACCTTGTCCCATTCCACTTAATGGTTAAGAACATGGTCTCTGGAGTCAGGCTGAGTTCAAACCCCAGGCGCACTGTGACTGCTGCTCTAACCTGTCTCTTAACTTCACTGCCTCACAGTTTCCTCATCTAAACAATGAGGATAATAATGATGATTTACTTCATGAGTGGCTGGGAAAACAAATGTGAATTATCTCTGAAAAAACCACTGAGCTCAGTTCCTGGTCACACAGCGAGTATTCACAAAATGCTAACTGTTTTTACTGTCCTTCATCATATTTGAATTGGTTTGCTTTATTCTTAGCCCCTTTAAATGCACCCAGCACACCCACAAAGGTGAGTAGGGATGAGCATAAACAGCTGCTTTGCCTTCAGAATTCTCCCAGGCCACCTGCATTATCCCACTCTCTGTACTTGGCTTTCATAGATGCCTCACAGGGGAACGAACATGCTCTCTTCCTAATGCAGATTCATATAAGTATTTATCTGCCCCAGGATACTTCTCTGGACATGTAATAAGTCCATAGATAGAATAAATTCTGATGTTACACTAGCTTGACTCAGAATATCTAATGTGTCAGCCAAATCATGGCTCTCCTATTACCACATTCCATTCCAAGACATAATGAAAAAGTTGATCTCCAAAAATATATATTATTTGAATCATAATTGCAATATGGGGTGATTCATTCTATTATGATTACTGGACTATTAGAATAAAATTACTCACTAATATACCTCCTAACCACTGTAACAATGCAAGCCTTTTTGGCAAAGGACATTAGGTAATGTATTCAATTATTCTAATAATTACACATATCCTATATTTTTCATCAACCAAATGTTCCTTTATTTTAAAAGTACTGGGAATAATTTTAGAGGAAATAATTCTATTCCCAATTGCACACAAAGCCTTTTCTTTTTTCACCATCAGCGTACTTTTGAAGTGAAACAAAGTTTATAGTTCTACACAATTCTGGCTAAGCTACTGGTTTTGCTCCTACTGATGACAATGAATGCCTGTGACTCTCACCTCTCACCCTACAAATTCCTGCCAGAGCCTCTCTTGGGGAAAACCAACTTGAAGACAGAGGGCAAGGGAGTGCTGTTGATATGGTCCATGTGATGGCCAATTAGATCCACTGGGCACTCTAGTCCTCACCATAGGTGGGACTAATGGCAAAAGAAGTGGCAACTGCTCCCACTGGACCACTGTGAGGAAGAACTTACCCCTGCCAAACTCCCCTGCAGGAAGAGGAGGCATCCAATAGGAGCTGTGGCCTGCAGTAAAGGAATCAGGTACTGTCAACCACAGCCAGGCTGGGTGGGCTCCTATGGAAAGTGAATGCCTGTGCCTCCCTTCTTCTACCATACAAATTCCAGCAGGTGTCTCTCTTTGGGGAACCCAACACACAGATAGAAGGCAGGGGAGTTCTGCTGATGTGGTCCGTAGATACCAGTGCCCCCAAGCACAGAGTTGGGAGAGCCAGGTGGAGAATGTGAGGGGAGGGGCAAATGGAGAATAATCATAATATAAGCTGATTCTTAAGAAATAAGCCATAAACACCACCCACCCCACCCAGCCCCACACACTGAAACGATAATTACCTTTCAAAGCATAGTTCAAGTGTGGCCCCTTAGAAGCATGTCCTCGTGACTCCAGTTTTTAAGGATTTCTCTCTTATTTGAATTTATAGCACTTATGGTTTCTCTTAGTATTTCTCTTTATACATATAAGGAAACAAGTTATAATTTGACATTTCAAATATTTCTTTTTGCACTATATTGGGGCTTTCTTGGAGGCTCTGTTGATTGATAGTTACATTTAACAATATTGTTCTTAAAAACATTATTAACTCCATATGTTATTACTTTAAATTTTTTTCCTGTACTTCCTAGCTCAGTGGGCACTTCAGTGTTGATTGGCTAACTTTTTTTTTAAAGATTTTACTTATTTATTTTTAGAGAGAGGGGAAAGGAGGGAGAAAGAGAGGGAGAGAAACATCCATCTGTTGCCTTTCACACAGCCCCAACTGGGGACCCAGCCCGCAACCCAGGCATGTGCCTTTGGCTAATTTTTAACACTAATTTATTAATTGTCCTCCATGGTTCTAACCCTCTATGCCAGAAGATGAGAATATAGCCCCTGAACTCAGGAGTTTCTATTCTTTCTTTTCATTCATGAATGTACTCATTTTCACGTGTCCCTACTACACATCAAGTACTGCTTTAGGCACTGGGATTACAATGGTGACAGAAAAATAAACATGATGTCATAGAATTTACAATCTACTGAGGGAGAAACTATCCAAAAATAATTTAAAAAGCATCACATAAGCAAATGTAAAATTACAACTATGACAAGTACAATGAAAACAAGGTTACAGAGCACAGTGAGGACACACAATAAAGGGAATTGACAGAGGGAGGTCAGAGAAGGCTCCTCTGAAAACACAATCCTTACTGTGAACCCCGAGAAGCAGGAGTGAACTAGGGGACTGGTAGTCAGAGCATTCTAACATTGGGGAGCAGAAAAGCTTGTGTCTCCCAAGATAAGGGGGCAAGGGGCAGAAGTTAACGAAGGCAACGGGTTAGAAGAACATACTAGGAGAATAGGAATATGCAAGGGCCAGGAACTACCTGCTGGGTAGGGCTTGATAAGGACTCTAGTCTACTTTAAGAGCAACAGAAAGGGATTGGGGCTTTAGGTAGTGGGGTGACATGGCCAGATTTGCAATTAAAATAGTTCTTTTGAGCCCTCGCTGGTGTTGCTCAGTTGGTTGGTTGAGTGTCTCCTGCAAACCAAAAGATTGTGGGTTCGATTTTGAATCAGGGCACATGCCTGGGTTGTGAATTCAGTCCTCAGTTGGGGTGCATGCAAGAGACAACCAATTAATGTTTCTCTCCCTCTCTGTCTCCCCCCCTTCACCTCTCTCTAGAATCAATAAAACAAACAATTTTTAAATCAAATAAAATAGTTCTTTTGACTTCTCTGTGGAGTTCAAGAGTAGTTCAAGTGAGGAGTAATGGGATTTGGACTGGGATATAATGGAAGAAAGAGAAATAGATGAATTTGAATGATATGAGGGAGACAGAATCAATAAGAACTTGGTAAATCATTGCATATGAAAGTAAGACGTTTAAAAACAGTGAGAAAGTTTCTATCGTGCATTAGTAAAATGGGTGAGAAGGTAGTAACTGATACAGGAAATTAGAATAGAACCAGATATGATCAGAGGGAAGAACACAGGGACATACAACATGCCATACTATAGTAATATATAAGACTTACAACAACTTAGGTAAGAAGATATAATGGAATCAAAGAGGATTAAGAACTTGGGGTCACCACAGCGTTTTATAATGCAATCAGAGACAGAGACATTGCCCAGTGGTGTGACCCTTGTTGTATCTAGCTTTAACAACTTATTAAATGTCTAGAGATATAAAAGACTTGATGTGATTTTTAAAGGTAGTCCATTTAACACAGGACAATTCAGTGTCCATATGCTAGGAAAGTATGGGAATGTGTCCTCCCTTTGTACTTGGAAAAATTGAGATTTATGGCAGTTAATACCTTGGCTAAGGTTCTATATTCTGAGTCAGCAGAAATGGGAAGGAACAAATGATCAAGATTCAAAGAGCTGGGAGGGAATTTAGAGAGCATTTGACCGAACACCTTCGTGGGCCATGACTAGAAACTTTTGTCAAGGTCTGACAGGCAGTTAGTAACAGAGCTGTTACTAGAACACAGGTGTCTTGACTAAGTCCTGCATTGTGTCTTTTTTCTCCAACACATAAAATGAGTTTCAAGCTAATGCTCCACTGCTCAATGATTGACCTTTCCCAGTAGCCAAAAAAGCCCTTTCTGCAAGTGGTGGATAGAAAAAAGCAGAGTGGAGCAATTGAGGCCCAGCTATGTCGACTGAGAACGTGAGCTGATGTGAACTTTGGCAAGTCCATGAACAGCACATATGAGAACAATTATGACAATTCCCTGTGATCTCAATTTCTTCATCAATAAAATGTGATAGTTGTGAATAATTATGTTCTTGTTCTATGGAATTATGGTTCTATGTATGAGTCCCCCAACATATAAATACCCCAACTGGACTTGGGAAAATAACCCTACCTTTCATTGTTTGGAATATGTTTCCTGATGAAAGGGGATATGTGCTGGTTTTTATCATTGAACATATTTTCATGTTTAAACTCCAGAGAAAGTGAGAGGAAAGCATAAAACAGGAAGCATCTGTATTTTTAACTGGCAGAGCAAGTGGAATTTGATGTGACTTCAACATTTTTCACTGCCTTATATTAACAGATGGCTAGGATTCAAAATTGCTTTACATAAGAAAACGGGTGGAAACTGGTAAGAAGACCCTTGAAGAGTAAAGAAGAAAGGAGGGAAAGGAGGAGGGAAGGAGGGAGGGAGGGAGGGAGGAGAGAGGAAGGAAGGAAGGAAGGAAGGAAGGAAGGAAGGAAGGAAGGAAGGAAGGAAGGAAGGAAGGAA
>VMDR010018503.1:0-19128 GCA_007922815.1 Macrotus californicus
AGGAAGTCAGGTTTGGTAATGAACTTTGATTGTTCCATTCAATATCAGCTAGTAGCCATAAGGAATCACATTACTCTATAACCTCATTAATACTAAATAGCTCTCTTTCTAACTTTTGGTTCCCTAAATGACTATCCATTCACATCTTGGTTAAGGACTTTCCCTAGTGCCTTTAGTAATTAATGGACGGTAGCATTCCTCCACAGCTCTTAAAAAGCCAAAGATCATTTACTGTATTTGGAAAAATCCAATAGCTGTCTGACAAGACGTGAGAGTTCCTTGCATCTGTCAATCTCTATTCAGTCATCAATGTACATCACGTCAGTTAGCTGGTCTCTGTAGGAAGAAGTAAGCCTTGTTAATCTCTATAAAAGCCAGAAATCGCTGTTCCATCACTTCAACTTAATGGCTGATTTTTATGCTCGAAGAACAGTGCATATACATTTAAAGTAGCAAGATCTCTGCAGATTCAACAGAATGCTAAGTGAAACAGAGATGCTTTCGTTGCACAATATAATGAAAGAGAAACATGAGAAACATAAAAATTTTAAAAACATAAGCTTAAATGTCAGATTGCAGAACAACAACTCAACTCTTTTACTATGTCTGATGGGAAAATGTTAGAACAAAATACTGGACTTATCTTGCAGAAACCCAGAGTCAGATATACTCATTACTTATTTGTTTCTGCATATTATTAAAATAAACTTCAAAACTACAACAAAGAGTGTGTATATTCTCATGAGCCATGATAGCGCTCATGATTTAGCTTCTGATTTAACAATGCCAAAAAAGTAGCCTACCTACATCGGTAGCCCTGAATTTTACTTTCATTCGTAATCAGTAATAAAAATGGTACTACATATCTATTCAAATAGTGATACCAATGTGAGCTATAGACCAAACAGGTACAGGAAAAACACGTGAAGCTAGTTTCTGTATGATCATGATTTTATGTCAATGCAATTTTAAAAGAAAATAATAAAAACTCTTATCACTGTGGCTTCTGGATCAGGTATGAATTTGGTCACACAAGTTCGATTAAAATGTAGCTTTTATGGCTACATATAATTATGAGCTCTCCGCTGAAGGAAATGCGAAGTTGGGAGGGCCATCACTTTGACACTCTTCTTCCAGCATAAGAGGCCACATACAATGGCCTTTCTCAGACTACAGATTCCTCCCTTTTCTTACATTTTCATAAGGCTGTTTTTGTCACTCTCAAATTTGAATAACTCCCTGTGTTAGTTTTCTAGGGCTATCTTAACAAATGACCACTAGCCGGGTGGTTCAAGGTAACAGGGATTTGTTTTCTTACGGTTCTGGAAGCCAGGAGCCGGAAATAAAGGTGTGGGCAGGCTTTGTGCCTCTGCGTTGTCTAAGCGACCACCTGTCACAGTCCTCTCCTGGCTTCTGGTGGCTGCTGGCGATGCGTGGTGTTCCTTGGTTTACAGCTGTGAGACTCCAGGCTCCCGCTCTGTCTTCACGTGGCCTTCTCATCTGTATCTCCAATATCCCTCTATGTTTTTTTCTTACAAGGATTTCCACCATTGGATTAAGGATATAGAATGACCTTATCTTGAGACCCTTAATGTAATTATGTCTACAAGATCCTTTTTTTCCCAGATAAGGTCACAGTCACAAGTACTGGGGGCTAATTCTTGGACCTATCTTTCTGAGAGTCATTGCTTACCTCGCTACAGTCCTTCATGCCCTCGTTCCACACATTAGTTCAAATTTAACCTAAGTTTCTCCAGATGGCAGAGAAATGAGGGAATCAATGACAGTGAAGCGAATTCTTTATAAAGTTAAATGAATTAAATAAAGACGATGGTCCTTTGTTCTAAGATTACTCCATCCTAGCTTCTGTTGGTTAAAAAGTGATAGTAATAATATGTAGCAATGGTTTTAAAATATTTTTTTTCTTTCTTGGCATATTTTGGCAAAGACTATACTAATGTAATAAGGCTCCTAAACTGATTTCTGTATTAGGACTCTTATTTGCCAGTAGCCAAAATCCCAGCTGTGTCTGAGA
Organism: Macrotus californicus; assembly: GCA_007922815.1. NCBI lineage: Eukaryota > Metazoa > Chordata > Mammalia > Chiroptera > Phyllostomidae > Macrotus > Macrotus californicus. Next base: position 2,036 of record VMDR010018503.1, read on the forward strand.
ATATAGGTGCTAGTAGCCTTAGTTTTTCGGTGGTTATTTTGTGCTCATTACTATAAATAAGACATTAAATTCCTTTGTTGGCATGAAGCTCCCATTGTAAAGACCTACATTTTTTGAACTCTGAACCAAAACCTTTCCCATCGGCTGTATGCAATTCACCTTCAGGGAAGGATTCCAACTGGCCCAGCCTGGATTATGGGGCCTGCCCACCTTGAACCAATCACTGTGACTGTGAGTGAGGTACTATGATTGGCTCAGCTCGGGTCACATGCTCAGCACTGAGGTCCATGTGATAGGCCTATTGCTAGTAGAAGGGAAGAGAAACTGTAGACAAAAACAAAAGACATTAATGAGCCTCTGTTACTGGGACACTGAGCATGGCTGGAGGGCATCACAAAACTGCTTTGCTTCTGTGCGCTACAGGTTCATGGGCAGTGTTAGGTCCTCACTGATAATCCATGGCCCTTTGGCTGTGTTGGTATAGATTTTGCGCATTCACTGGGGACCTGCTGAGATGCTGTGCTTGATGGTGGAGATAGAGAGATAAAGAGCACACAGGCTCTTCCTACAAACAACTTGTGGGCAAGAATGATTTTAAACATTTACTTAAAATACAACGTGGTAAATAAGCTCATCAGGGTGAAGTGCCAGTTGCAAAGATGAGGGAATAACTAACCTGGAATAGGTTAAGATTCACAAAGGAACAGAGAAGTGTGAAGTGGGCCTTTCAGGCAGAGATAATAAATGGGATGTAAAAAGGCATGGGCGTTTGAAAGGGCACCACATGTTTGCAGATCAGTCGAGGGTGGTTAGGGAAAGGATGCATGGGTGGGGAGTGCAAAATGAGCTGAGAGACTGCAGAGCAGAAGCCTTATATGACTTGGAAGGCATCTTTCAGCAAGCCTCTTCAATGTTTCTCTGCAGCCTCCAGATTCTCCGTTTTTCAACGCTGGAAGTTGTTGTCAAGTTATATTTCTTAAAGTTTCCTTTGGTCATGTCATCTTTTTGCTGAGAAACAGCCATAGATGTCTATGACCTAAAATGTAGAGTCTGAGATTATAGCTGTGTTTTAGAAGTAGTACAAGTGAGGCACTTGAGACAGGGCCTGGCACATGGTAAGTGCCCATTCACGTTAATTACTCCTGTTATTATTGTTAGCCCAGCATCCCTGTACTCTCTAGGGTTTTCTTCCAATTTTTTCTCTCATCATTTTTCACTCTGTTCAAAGCAGGCTACTCACTACTCCCCCAATACGTCTTGTTTCTTTCCACCTTTGTTAACCTGCTGTATTATCTTCAGAGGCTGAAATACCCATACTTTAAAATCCCACTCAAAGGTCACTCTCATTTCTCTTAGTCAGACATTATGTCTTTTTTCTTCTCATGGCATTTTGCTTGAACTTCTTTGACAACATTGAACATGGAGTCTTATACGATAGTTATTTATGCATGTGGCTTTCTATCTAATTTTCTATATCAGCTTGACTCTAATTGGTGCATTTTTTTATCTGTTTCTCTTACACCAAGAAGTATTACTGGATATTTTTGATGTGGGTCTTCTTGCTGCCCTTTATTGTGAAAACTAACTATGAGTAGGATTCTCTGTAAGAGTCATAAAAATATAAGTTCTGTTTTTTTTTAATTTAAAAGATGTATGGCTATTGATTATTTTTTTTCTGAAATCTTTAACCAGTGCAACAAGATAAGAACATGGAACATGCAACAAGGAGCGTGGGCAAGGAGGCAGCAAAATTATAATTACTTGCAGAAAATATGATTATCTGCTTGGAAGCCAAGTCAGTCTAGTCTTTTGTGAGAATAAGTGGAACAGCTGTTGGGATTGTTTAGAGTTTGGTTAAGGTAGATATGAACAGACACTATTTGAAAATATGTGTGCATACATGGAGTGGTGGCAATGCAATCTAGTAACACTAGCAACAGAAATAGAACATGCTTGAGAAAAAAATATACCAAGAAATGTTCAGGACTGTGTGAAGAAATAAAGCCAAGAGTTACTGAATAACATGGAAGAAAACTTAAATAAATGGAAAATATGTCAGGTTTATTAGGACTTCTTAATACTGTGAAACAAGCTAATCTGTCAGTTTAAGACAAACTCAAATAAAATTTCTGTGGTCTTTTGTTATTTATTTATCATTAGACCTTGAAAATAGTTCTAAAATTCAGCCAGTGGACTAGGACTTTTGTAAAAGGCAGTTCAGGGTGGAAATAGTCCTACTCACTATTAAAATATATTACAGAGCTATATTTTAAATAATTAGGGACATATATCAATATTTTAGAGGGAAAAGTCCAGAAATATTATAGACCTAAGAATATAAAAGCATTTAATATAATGACTGTGAACAAAGAAAAGGTGGATTATTTCATAAATGGTGTAGGGATGACTGGCAAACTTCGGAAAAAAACAAGGTTAGATCTCCAAACAACACACGGTCAGGCACTTCTAAATATTAGTAGCTTAAAATGCCAACTATTTTATCATCTCTCACAGTTTATGCGGGTCAGAAATTTTGGAAGGACCAGATGAGTGGGTCTGGCTTGGGTTCTCTCATGCAGCTGTCGTCCACAGTGGTGGTGGCACCTGGTACAGCAGGGTGTCAATGCAGCTGGGCTTGGGCCGAGCCTCTCCAGTCCCAGAGTCGCTCCACGGGATTTCGTCTCATGGGCTCATTTGAACATCCTCACCACATAAAAGCCACAGGGCCTAAAACAGCTTACAATTTCTTTTTTGCATAAGGAATTATTTATCGACACGAAAGTTTACACAACAGCATATTCTAAAGGTTTTATCGCATCGTTGAAGTTAAACTGGCACTTTCAGAGATTTTAGGATTTGATATTGCTTCGGTTGCAGGCAACATAGATTTTTCTGTGCTCTGTGGAGTGTACTTTAATCTTAGTGTCTACATGTAATGCTTCCCCCGCCCACCACTGTTCAAACCAAGCTGATACATAAGTCAGTGACTGAAGGAGATTTATTTTTCATGTCTCTGTTTATTAAGACTAATAATGGTTACACTGGTATTCTTAAAAATATTTAGGATTTTGTCCTAGGTTTAAAAAGGTGGACATGAATGCTTTCTTAAGTATGAAAGTATATAGCTTATCAGTCTAACACCAAAATATTTTCCAAATAATTATTTTAAAATAAATGAATTTTTCTTTTAATTAACTGTGGAGTAGACTAAAAAATGCTTAGACATCTCTAGGTGTGAAGGCATTTCTACTCTCAGTTTCCTGGGGCTGTAAAAGTTATTGGACTGTGTTCAGACAGCTAACATGTTGTCTGAAGTCTTCAAGAGCAAGTATTCTGGCAAGCAAGACGGAAGTTGAATTGCTCTTTGTGACTGAGCAATGGAAGTCACGCAGTATCACGATTGCGATAGTCCATTGGTTTACATTGAAAGATAAGCCCATCTGGACAAGGGTTCAGGACACTAGATCCACTTTCCTGATGGGAAGATTGTCAGTGTCATCGTGGAAGGGCATGTGGGATGGGAGATATTACTTTAGCCATCTTTGGAAAAAAGCAGTCTGCCAGGATACTTCACATGTTCCTGATTGAGACCTCATGGAGTAATCTGAGGGGCAGACTCCCTGCCTCTCTACTCTGATAGCCATCATCATGTCCGTGGTATTCAAACTTTACCACGTGTCAGAATCACCTGCAGTGCTTCTTCAGACACACTTTTCTGGATCCCACCCCAGGGTTTCTGATTCATTAGGTCTGAGGTGAGGTAGGAGGACAAGAATTTGATTTCTCGTAAATTCCAAGGGGATGCTGATGCGACTGGTCTGAGGACCACATTTGAGAACCATTGTTCCGGATCATAATGTTTGTTCCTTGGTGCTTACTGCTATCTCTCAGGCAGACACTAGGGACCATGGAGAAAGCAGTTCTTTCCGAAGTATTGAATTGCTTTTCAGAGTTGTTCCCATCTGCATTCATGGTTGGTCTAAGGAAGTTAGAGGGTTAATAAAAATAAGGATTTTCAGGCTTTGTGAATCTCATTCGGCTAGCCTGCACCCTCCCATTTGAACTGTTAAGGATAATAGAGTTTTGGTGGGAAACACCACCACAGAAGATCATTTTTTTGCTTTTTGACCCCTTAAAAAAATATTCTGTCTCAGTGCCAGTGGTAAAACTTCTCCTTCCACCTTCCGTCAAAGAGCTGCTGATAACCTAAGACAAGTTCTAGCCGTACAGTGATGGGCAACGCACCCTCTCAGGGCCCTCTATGACAAGGGTTCTCTATTGCCCAAAGCTCCTCGCCAAGTCAGCGTAGTGAGCTGAGAAGCAACTTAGAAGAGGCAATCTGCTATTTCATCAAATTGAAATATTCTTTATAATCTCCTTTTATAGCTTAAAACTTTCAAGTATAGTTAATACATGTGGCACCATCTCAGTTTAGCTTCAAAATCAATATGTGAGGCCAGATCATGCAAAATAGTCTCCTGAGTTTGGTGATGATGTTGTGGAGGTTCAGCACCCAGAGGACATCTGGAGGTTTGTTTTTTTCCTGGTTTTTTAGTCCAAGGCTAACAACTGTGAATTTTGTAGAAACCTGGATATTCTGGCTGGCAAAGATTATTCACAGTTGACTTAAACGCTCAAACCAAGCAATGCTGGCAGAGTGGAGCATCTTTTCCCATTACTGTTCAAGGACAACTTCAAATATTGCATTCTGATCCTTGTCCATATTGATCTAGAATCATAGTCCTGTCTAGTTGGACTAGATAAAAAGTTATTCAACTTAAGAGAAAGATGAATGATTTCTAACTTTAAATTACAGACCTATTAGCTTAATAGAAATTTATTTATCTATTATCTATCTATCTATCTATCTATCTATCTATCTACCTATCTATCACCTTTCTTAATTAGTCTGTCCCGTAATATGAACTCAGTATAATATAGATTCAAAATAATTTAAATTTTTCTCCAGTAAATGGCTTCAAACATATTCAGTGGACTTGCCCCTTTTCATCCTCACCTACAACTGGACAGATCCTGTTGTTTTTCTAATCCCTTCCAAGTATACAAGTTCAGTTTAAGAGTTATATGTCACATCCAGCTCCAAGCACTACATATCCTCTAACTTGCCCTTGACCAGGAAGTGAGCATTGCTAGGAGAGAGTAATCTATCCTTTGTCTTTCCCTGTTTTTAATTTATTATTATTATTTATTTTTATCCTTATCAGAGAGCATGCTTATTGATTTTAAAGAGAAGGGAAGGGAAGAAGAGAGATAGGGAGAAAGGATTGATGTGAGAAACATCAATCCACCACCCCTCCCACATGTGCCCTGACTGGGAACGGGACCTACGACCTTTTGGTTTACAGGATGACACTCCAACCAAATGAGTGTCACATTGGCCAGGGCTGTCTTTCCCTCTTTTTTGAGCTACTGTGTATCCTTTTGAGTATTGAGGTCTGGCAAGAAAGATGGAGAAAAGGGAAATTAAACAGCACCACTTAATAGCACTGTTGTGGTCCTCTCTTTATAGTTGATGGCTTCTATATACCAAGCACCCAGAGTCTAGCTTCCCTGTACGATGCGTGAGTTGTTCTTCAGGGGTCCCATGGGAGAGTCTATATCCACTGTGTCATCCCTGACATGGGAAATGGGCTCCTGTAAGACCTCTTCCAAATCCCATCAGCCCTAGATACAAGTGGTACAGTCTAGATCCTACCAGTGCTGGCGCTCCCCTGTCCGTCAGACACCTCTTTTAGTTATCTCCTGTGGTATTCCCTCCCATCCAAAACTCAAGCATCCTTTAATCCTTGCCACTTCAAATAAGGGTGCAGGCTAGCCCATTGACACCTCTCTCCATCTCACTCTGATCCCTCCCTTCTGTTTACCTAGACACAAGGTAAATGGATATCAAATCAGGAGGTTAGATGCCAGCCTATTTTCCTTGCAAGCACTTCCAATTCCTACCTGAGGCCTTTACCACTATCCCATACAAAGCCTTCTTTTGATCAAATAGGTTGTATTCCCTTCTTTTTATCATGAAATGAAATTCAGAGGTAATATCGTAAAAACATATATTAATTTTAAAAAGAATATAATTTTAAAAGAACGACATAATGTTCTAACTGCAAAATATAAAAAGAATATAACTTAGAGTAAAATAACATGTAATACACATGAATGTGTAAGTGCTCCGACATAATAGTACTAGAAAACATAATGAAGTAGTCAGAGGCTTGCAGCTCTTTATGGTGAACATTTGTATTTAAGATGAAAAAAAAAGAAACAGAAGCCATTCTCTACAAAGGAAGGAAAATTAAAGGGCAGATGACTGTGTGGACCCTAATTGAAACTAGTTTAATGATAAGTAATAATAACTTGCCATATGTAAATAATAAGACAAAAGGAAAGAACCTTAATCAAGGTAGTGATGATACCCTGATAAATCATAAACTGTCAAAATGGAAAAAACGAAGAATTAACAAATGAACTAGTCTTCTAAGTGTAATATAAAAATAATTTGTATCTTAAGACATAGGTTGAGTCAGTAATAAAATAACAGAAAACATAGTTCTCATCTTGAAATGTCACCACATGTCCAAGCATGTATTCAGTAGTGAGTGTTCGGGCAGGACATGCTAAAAGTGTGGAGATGTGAACACATCATCGGTGGGACTCTCCCACGCAGTGGGGATGTCTGGCATTCTTGGGTTTTTCCCCACCAAATGCCTGAAGTGCCCCACAAACATGGTGAGAACAACCAAAAAAAGAAAAGCTCTCAAATTTCAGACGGCTTCCTAAAGGGTGGTTCCTTCCTTGTGGGAAACATGTCTTTAAATCTTTTTTTTTTTAAATTTAAATTAAGCATCTCATTGGTACATTCCAGTAAGAAGTGCTTTTGCTGAATTAGGCTTTAGCATCATCCAGTCATTGGTCGACGCAGAAACTCAACACTGCATTATCTGCAAATGTGGTATTGAGGATTCGGTTCACATCACACAGGGTCTTCTGTGCAGACTAATGGGATATATTTGTTTTTTGTTCAATACGGGGACACTTCAACTTTTTCTGAGTCCTACTCACTTTGAGTCATGCATTTAATTATGTCACTCAAACTTCTGACCTGTGTCTAGGTCAGGATTGACAGGATAGAATAGAATGCTTTGTATGTACTAACTTCATTCTTGATTTTTATCTTGTTTTCTACTTTCTTCCTGTTTTGCTTTTATCACCTCTGTGCTGAGAAGCCAGAGTTGGTGTCCTGAATTAAGAATATGCATATTGCCCTGGCCAGTGTGGCTCAGTTAGTTGGAGTGTCATTCTGTAAATCAAAATGTTGTGAGTTTGATTCCCGGTCAGGGCACATGCCTAGGTTGTAGGTTTGGTTCCTGGTCAGGGTGCTTGCAAGGGGCAACAGATTGGTATTTCTCTCTCACATCAGTGTTTCTTTTCCTGTCTTTCTTCCTCCCTTCCCCTTTCTCTAAAATCAATTAGCATGTCCTGGGGTGAGGATAAAAAAATGCATATTATGACTTGCTGAATGAGGAGGCACAAACGACCCATTGGGGTGGCCGGTAGCTTCCTCAGCATTGAACTTCCACTTTGGGGAACTAAAACACACAGGGTCGTTTTGATTGAAGGCTCAGTTCAATACACAGCACCAAAAAGGAAGTAGAGTTACAAGATATTGTTACTTTCAGATTCTAGAATCAAGGCGGTGTGGTTGAGGGGTGGGGAAGGACAGACTTCCATCCAGGTCACCAGGGAGCAGGAAAGGGCGGGCAGGGTAGCAAGAACTGGTTATATACACTGCGGTTAGGGCGGAGATCACTCACTTTTCGTGGGCTTAACTCTAAGTGGCTCTTTTAAAAGGTGCCCTGGGGAAAGTAAAGCTGAACTTATGGCTGCCTCCTGAACTCAAACCCTTACCCAGTTGTTCAGGCTCTGGGTGTGAGCAGTGTCATCACACTGTAAAATGCCTAGGCAGCAACTCAGAAAAACGCAGTTGTTTTTCTCATCCAAGCTTCATTCATGTAACTGTCTTTAAAATAAATATTTTTTCCCTGTTGGGACAAAATAACTCAACTTCCAGTTTTAAGACTACAAACGGAATATAAGCTATAATTACCCCCTCCTTGTACCAAATCCCTAGAACTTTATATGTTCATAACAGTGGTTGTAAAGAAAAAAGGGCCCCTTTGGTGGACCCGAAACTATGAGGATGAAAAGCCACTAAAAAGCCACTAAAAAGCTTGGGACCTACCCTGGCTGGTGTGGCTCAGTGCCAGCCTGCGAACCAAAGGGTCACCCGTTGGATTCCCAGTCAGGACACATGCCTGTGTTGTGGGCCAGGTTCCCAGCTGGGGGCGCACAAGAGGCAACCACACATTGATGTTTCTCTACCTCTCTTTCTCCTACCCTTTCTCTAAAAATAAATAAATAAAATCTTAAAAAAAAAAAAAAAGCTCAGGACCTTTGCAGGTGATGTGTACCCAGGAAAGCACCCTAGGGTGTGGAGCCCAGGGGTCGTGGGCATGGTGCTATGGGAAGGCCGGCTGGTCAGATCGATCTTTCAATATCATCTTATATTCCATACCAGTTCACTACAAATTGGACTTTGACAAAAGTAAAATATTATCTCTGCTTGAAATTTGGTGTCAGGGCAGCGAGGCCCCATGGTTCCCCAATGGAGAGTTGTGAGGAGAGGCTACTTTCCAGATGTGGCAGTGAGTTCCATGTCCTCGGGGAAGAGTGGTTTCTCTGTAGATTTTCATCTCCCTGTTGGCTCCCCTAGATCACGAGCTGCCCAAAGATACAGTCAGTAAGCTGTACTTCAGTAACAACAAAATTGACTGAGAGGATACAGCCTCATACTAATGAGTATTTTGCAGTGTATGTACCTTGTAAACCACCTTCAAACATTACAGTGGGTCATAAACAATCTTAATGGTGTGATTATTAGTCCTATCTCTCCACTAATGCAACTGTATGTAATGGTCACATTTTAATCATTTTCCTCCCTCCTCTTTTAAAAATCCTTGTTAGCTCACTCAGCACTTCATCATTTGATTCTAATGCTTTATTCTATTTTATTTATTAATACTAGATATAAGTAATTTAGGTTTACCTTAATATTAATAATTTGTACTGAACTTAAGTCAACTTTTCTATATTGGAAGCATCAGTAAGTCCTGATTTAGCAGAATTTCTGTAGAGGAATATACCTCTGCCTAGTGAATAATAATATAATAGTATGCTGTCTGTCATAGGCTAAAATGATGCAATTGACCAACTGTCAGGAAATGCACTCTGACATACTATCTAGTGATCATGCTGAATTACTCTGCTGGCTGCAGGCTGCAGGCAGAATTTTCTGTGAAGTTAATTGGTTTAGGTAGGCAATGAATGTGCAGCCTTAGTCCCATAAGCATCACACCCTCTAATCAAGTGAATTGCTTAAATAATATTTATTACTACTATGTATAGTAATCTATTGTTTATTAAAAGCCAGATGCCAAGTGCTTTCTGTATAGTGTTCTCTTCAGCAACCTTGGGAACTAGGGAAAAGCCAGCGGAAAGACAGAAGAAATCCAAGACATAGGAATGGGTAATGGTAGGAAGTATAAATTAACCTTTAATATAGGCAGTGAAATTCATTTGAAAGCTTTTTATCCTGCTTTGGAAAAAACATTTGTGCTGGTTTCCTTGTGTAAAAGGTGAATTATTAAGCATCTGATGTAGTGATATATGCAAACTCAACTGGATTGTTTCTTTTCTTCTGTTTATAAAAAGCATGTCATTTCTTCTTGGGATGTGGGAGACCTGTTATTGAATCCCTAAAAAGCCAGGAAAATGAATAATTTCTTGAGGTTTCTTGAGTTTCTTGTGTTTCTTGATCTTGAGGTTTGGTGCTTGGCTGTCTGATGGCCTAGTACTTAATGATGTACCCCCCTCACCCCCCCAAAAAAGGACCAGAGAAAGAAAGCCTGTTTTTTCTTTTGTTTGTTTTTTTAGGGGCTAGAGAAATTAAGGCTTGACCTTTCAGAGGACAGGAGAGTTCCTCAGACAAAGCACCAGAGGCTGACTGCTTCTTTGGGTGGCGGACACCAGGGTGATGCCTAGAAGAAGAGTCTGGGAGGTGTCATAAGTCCCAGATGGTATCCATATGGATTCCAGGGAGAGTACAGCAAAGGTTGTCACATGGGGACCAAAGCTGAGACAGACAGTGATGACATGGATGCTACCTGCAGCGGAGCCCACCTTTGCATGTGGATGGGTGTGCCGAGCATCTGTACTGTGAGCACGATCTCTCCTCTGCCCTTAATTCCTCAGGATTCTGTAAGCTGGGGCTTTGCTCCTTAGAGGGGACAGGGAGTCATTTAAAGTGGCTGACATGGCTCACCATGGCAAGTGGGGGTCCAGAGTTAGACTAATTTGATACAATAAGGAAAGGCGACAATTCCTTGGCACTTTGAGGATGAGGGGCAACTGATTACATCACCTTCCCTCGCTCGCCCCCAAGAGTTCCTCAGGAGTCGGCCTTACTCCTTGTGCTCACCCTCATTCTTTTAAGCTCCCCCACGCACACGCAAAAGTGCAGAAAGTCTTTTCATTTTGTGGAAACTCTTTAAAATACAGTCAATTGATTTCAACTGCAGTATATTTAAGCCGACAGTTATGTTAATAAATATGTTATATTAATAAAATAGAAATTACTTCTAATTAGTAGAAATTCAAGTAAAATCTGTAAGTAATCATGAAAAATGGATCTCATTGCTGGTTCATGAATTTCCAGAGAGCAACTAGTAATTGTTTGACCTACCATTGTAATGAATGTACCCAAGTGAGTTGAATCCTCATATAAATAGGCTGAGGCTCACATAATCTAACATGTCATAAAATTGGTGTAATCTACTCAAAAGGACTCTAAAATGGGTGGCAGACAAACACAACCTCTTATTGAACTGGTATGTGATTCAGAAACTGCAAGTTTTTCTTATGATTCTACCAAGGAGTAATTAGCTGGAAAGATGAAAATGGTACCTGAAATTAACGATAGCATCAATAAGCTATTTGAACTCAATAGGCTAAAAATGAACACATGGAACAAAGCAATTAAGCACATTTGGCTTAAATGAAGCACCTTTACTTGCCAGGAAAATTACCCACTGCGTTTATGTTTCCATTGGGAAATATTTCTTGGGGTTGGGGCAACCAATGCATTTCAAAAACAATGGGAACAATAACCAACTTAAAAATACTTCAGACAGAAAGAAAGAATGAAGAAAGAGAAAAGCCTTCCTGGCCATGACGCACTTAAATTCTTAGTAAAATGACTGAATGGAGATTACGGAAAAGGTATTTGATATGCAGAGTGAAGAGAGAATATGCACAGGGAATATGCACAGAGAATAGTGAAGACCTGGGCGATGAGCAGTGTGGGCTTATACAGAACAGACCATGTCAGGCACATCTGATTGCATTCTTCTGATCAAATTAGAAAGTGGATAAAAGGAATTCAGTAGATGTAATATACCTGGACTTTATTATTTTCTTTATGCCCTATGAAAGCTTACTTAAAATTTTAATTAAAATTGGCTTTGTTATTTACACCGAAATAGCCTGAAATAAACTCATAAATAAAAAAAGGGAGATGAAATTTAGTAGTAATACAAGGGAGGGCCTCCCAAATGGAATTTACTCATAAAACAGTGTGCATTTATTCTTGCACGTTTAGACTGCAGTCACCTTCCAAGCACTTCCCATCGGATGCAGTACACCTATCGAGACTTTTTTCCCACTGCTCAAAACAGTTTTTGAACTTGTCAGTTTTGATGCCTTTTTGCGCTCCAGTTGTTTTTTGTTTCATGTCTTCCACGTCGTCAAAATGTTTCCCTTTGAGGAGTTTTTTCATCTGGGAAAACAGATAAAAGTCCCTTGGGGTGAGGTTGGGTGAATGGAGTGGGCCCAAGGAGGTCCTGCCGTTGTTTTGGTCAAAAACTGCTAAATAGCACGGTGTGGGCAGGTATGCTCATAAATCACCCATCATGAACTGGACAAATGTGTTGAAAGAGTCTTCAAAAAACATTCACAGAAGGGGAACGCAGCCTCTCACAACAATGCCAGCTGGCACATTGCTATGGCTGTGTTCCTAGAACACTCACCTAGCAGGGGAAGCCTGTGCTACCAGGGGCCCACCATCCAGAAGACAATTCTGTTTTTTTTCTGGGGTGGGGGGGCTTGTATATGAGTTGAGGAAGGGGGTGGAAAGCTCCTGAATAGTCATTGGAGGAATGATTGATCCCTAAAGACCATGAAAACCATTAAAAGAGTAGAGAGGTGAGAAGCTAAAACAGTGTTGCAGAGCAGAATGGACTTCTCAAATATTACAACTCAATATTCATTTAGAGGAATCTGGAAAAATCAGTAATTTTGCATTATATGAAATGACACAAATATGTCAATTTATTGATAGGCTGGCAAGAGATTCTCTGGTTTGCCACCACCTGATAATTTTGTTCCTAGAAAACCTTCAGTTATGAAAAATTGTGTTATAAAAACCATTGTGTCAATGAGAAAAAGGGTCTCAGGTTCTAAAGAGTTTGAAAACGGCAATAATAAAATTACATTTCCTCCAGGAAGTTTAATAAATGTTGCCTTAGACCCCTTCTAGTTTTTGCTCATTAATAGTGGTCTTGGTATTCTTCTTCTTAACCCCACTGCCAGCACAGTGTTCTCAGGCATTCTTAACGGCCTTATCATCTCTGCTGTGGTGAAGAACGCAGCTGTTGCAACAGTTGCTTCCATTTCTTTCGTACACGATTGTCTTGGCACCCAGACACGATCCTGATATAACTGATAATCTGTGTTTTGCAAAACATGTTTTGCAATATATCAATCATATAATATTCAATTCAGAACATGAAAGTTCACAGTGTCCAGTAAAAGCTGTATGTAGAAGTGAATTGGTTAGCAATGTACCCAAAGGCATCTCATTTGGGGTGACTGGCCACAAGTTTCAGTAGCTGCCTCTAACTGGTGAAGTCCTATAGCGCTATGGCGTAGTGATGTTCTAACATATGCCAGAGCGCCCCACTCAGAGCCCTCAGCCTTCCTCAGAGCGGTTTATTTATATAAAAGCTTTCAGGGCATCCTAGCAGAAAGACTTATTGAACTTGTCAGGGCAGGGAGATGTGTTTTCCCTCTCCTCTTCTTGCTGTAAAATTCCCCACAATTCCCAGCATATGCTTATAAAAGTTGCCTCTGCTTTATAAACTGCTAAAGCTTGTAAAACAGAAAATATGGTAATATGCTAGACATATGCGCAGCCTTCCCTCCCCAGTAGGGCAAAACTCTTTTTAAGGCAAGCCTACTGTTGCTCTGAATTATGCGGGTGTTTTCATCACTCTCTAGAAATGTAATTGAAAAATAACACACTGGGATTGTTTCAGGATGAAGAATTAATATAACCTGTGAAAAGAAAATGTGTAACAGAAATGATATTGTCATTTTTGGAATTTGGGCATTTCTCAACAGCCGGAAGCCAGAACTCTACTGTTCCCATAGAATTAATCCACATACTAGGCAGAATTTTAGCTGATTAGGAGTTTTAACCGTCTTTTGAGGGAAAAAAAAAAAGTGCATAGATATATCTTTTTGACAAATAAGAACAAGCATGAAAATTAAAAAGAAAAACCTCTAAACACCAACAAAATATTTCATGTTCTACTAGTCATTGAGATGGCCACTAATTTGAGATTAGGTTCTTATTGGTTCTGGCATTTTATCTATCTATCTATCTATCTATCTATCTATCTATCTATCTATCTATCATCTATCTCTCGATCTATCTCTATCTATCACTCAAATCACACAGTTATTGGTTTCTAATGTGCATAGCCAATATCCAAGCTCACAGAGATGGGACACATTATGCAGTATTTGTAAGATTTGCTTGCCCAAGGAAGCCCTCCTTTTGGAGAAACATCAGGTTTAATGAGCTTTGCTGTGCAATAGTTCGAGAAACCCAACTCATTCTGTTTCCAACCAGAGGGAAGAGTGGCCCATGAGGTCGCTACTGACTTGGGTGCCTTTGTCTTGTCAAACCAGACAAGGGCTTTCTTGCCAGTCCAGACAATGCAGAACTTGGGATTTCCAGGGAAACCAACTTCTTATGGTCTGTATATGGGTTACCTCTGGAAAAAAAAATAAAGGTAAAAAACTACTAGTTTTCTTGGGCCACAAGATCTTCTGGACAGGAAATGTTTAGCTAGGATTCGATCCCTCCCTAGGCGAGCACACTGTTCACAGTGAAGGTGGTGAATTACATCTGCCTTAGGAGGCGCCACTTATGGGAAGGTGCTAAATAGTGTGGACAGTTAGAAGGAGGCTATAGAGTGGTGGGCAGGGGGTTAGCACTGTATGATGAGAAGTGGAGTAGAACTTTCGGGCCGCGGGAAACTGGTATTTCATGTAGGAACGCTAATTGATTTGTTAGTTGCACCGAGGTGGCCCTCAAAACCTAGTCTGAATGGGAGCCATTACTGGGAGGAAAGCTACTGCACTTTTCCTCTACTGAGGAATAAAAGGAATTTGTGAGTTGTCCACTGGCTGCTTGATAGGGTTTTATTTTAAAATGTACTCGGAATTTTGCTTTTACTCAGATATGGTGAGGCCGGCAGAGCAGGAGCTGATTGCTGTTGAAAAGGTAGTTTGGTGCAGGAGGGAGGGGTGCTGTGCTATGCAGTCTGCCTGAGCAAACACGGGGGCCAGCCAGGAGGAAGCAGAGGCAAGGGGACAGCATCGGGAAACCCTTTCTTGTGATTTTCTATGGACTATATGGGGTGGCAGGATATGCAGCCAAGCGGGCTTTGGATTGAATAGTTTGAACAGTTTTGGCAGTCTCTGGGCCATTGAGGACGCCCCTAGTTGTTTAGCCCCTGGTCCTGGGGTGATCAGGGCAGAGGAACATTGCCTCCTGGAGTGTAAAGGTCAGTCAGAGGAGACAGGTCTAGTCTGAGCTCCCGACTGGTGATTAGCATGTGAAAGGTGCACTTCCAGGACCCTAGAGAGGCCCCAGATTCCAGAGCTTGAAGAATACAGAAAATAAAGACATACAGTCAATACAAGACTCTGAAACACAGAGAAGAGTCCAGGCAGTGAGACATTTAAGAACTCTTCCCCAGTATCCTCTCCTATATATAATACCTCTTAGGTTCTAGGGAAGCCCCCACCTCAGAACCTTTGCATTTGCTGTTTGCTCTACCCAAGGACTCTTTGCAGAACTCATCTCCATGGCTTCCTCCCACGTGTCCGTCATATCTTTACCTAAACAACAGTGTTACATCAAATATTCCTTTACCACCACACTTAAAATTGCACCCCTCCCAACAATCCCGCTCCCTTAATGGCTTTACTTTTCTTGGTAACAGCGCTCTCTAAATCAGCAGTTTTCAACCTTTCCCATCTTGTGGCACACATATATAATTACTCAAATTCTGCATGACATCAAACTATATTTTTTGATTATCTAAAAATTAGGTATAGTTTTTATTTATCCATACCAGATGTCTATTGTTGTGCTGGCTGTTATCATTTTTTATTTGACAATCTAAGGGAAAAGAGGTCAGTGCCTCTGACTAAATAGTCAGGTATTGCACGTTTTTAAAATTCTTGTGAAAGAATTTTCACTGGCTGAAAATCAGTACTGTAGTGTATGCTTTCCTAGTCTGGTTTATTATCTCTCCCTCATAACTAGAATGCAAGCTCTGTGAGAGCAGGAAGAGGGAATGCAGGTGGTGGTGGTGATGGTGGTGATGGTTAGCTCACTGCTGTATCACCGTGATCTTGAACGTGGTAAGTATTTAATAAGTATTTCTTGAGTGAATGAGTAAGTGAATGAGCAGCAATGTTCAACATCCAACTTAGAGATGCTTTCTGTTCTCCTTAAACTTCCAATGACACTCTATTGTACACAAAGCCTTGGGTCATGGAGCTTTGAACAAGGAGCCAGAAGTGTCTAACCTGAGGTGAGATGGTGCCGAGAACAGGTGGTAGTGTGAGGAGGGAATCACTGGTGCGGGCAAGAGCAGGAATTCAGAGAAAAAATGAAGAATGAGAGGTATCTAAAGGAATTGTAGGCAACTCCACCCCACTTCTCAAGGGGAAAAAGAGGATTTTGGATCTCCCCTAGCATGTGGTATGGGCAATTCAATCATTTTATCGGAATATTTTTAAAAAGTGACCTCAGATAACTAAAGGGCTAGGGTACACATGGGTTGTAACGACATTGCAAGATAGGGTTAGGTCAAAGAAATACTTAGAGAAAAAAAATAAGAAGCCATCTAACTTTCTAACACAAGAGTAATTCATGGGAGAAAGGAAGTACATTGAGTTTTGTTGAAGGGTAAGGACACAAGGCCATTTCAAGGGTCATTCTCAGTCCTTCCTCGATCATGTTTTTGGTGCATTTCACTGACATATAGCAAACACAAAACCTCACCCCAAAATTCCATAGTCTGTCAGTCGACAGGGCAAGAACATGCGCAGGAATGCAGTCGCCCTTAGACAAATTAAAACACTGCTGTTGTTTCTGTTCAGCAGAGTTATTTTCTTTTACACATTTTCAAGATTCCACTTGGCAGATTTTTTTCCCCAGTCAATGCAGTACTTGCTGTGTTTTGTCACTTAATTTTTCAGTCATCTACTTCCAGCTGATAATAGAAGAAATGAATAATATCCTGAGAGTATACTCAGGTCTGCGTTTGTATTGCCAATTGTAGGAACTACTTGTACATAATAATAGTAGATCACTTCTTTAAACTGAAGATAATTTATTTGTGGTGTGACAAGTCTACTGTATACCTGTGGAACAAGACAACACTAAGTTTTATCGTAAAGCCTTCTGATGAGATATGTATACTTAAACACATTTTAGTATAAGCGAATAAAATATTTTTTCTGTAAATGATACAGAGAAAATATTTAAATGTTGAGTAAGCCTTGTAATTTTTATGTTTACAGCTTTGTCAGAAAGATGTTATCTTCCCAGCAGCATCGTGTTATCAAAGATACAAACCTTAAATCAGCAGCTGTTA
>VMDR010018504.1:0-19120 GCA_007922815.1 Macrotus californicus
AATAAGCATAATAATGCATTTCCGTTCAGAAACAGTTTTATGTTACAAAGCATCTTCTGCTGGTAGATTGGAAAAAGTTGCACCAAAATGACACTTCCACTTAAATTTGGAATAAAATTTAGTGAGGGAAGCATAGATGAATCCATTTTAGTTATGTTGTTATAAATTTGGAATGAATGTTACATTTTAGCTACTTATTTTTTCATGTGTTAAAAAACTACACAAACTACAGATGCCAGCAGTAATGTGAGTTTGAGAGTCTGCTAAATCTCACATACAATACCTTGCCATTTGCCTTATAAATCTCACTCCTACATAAAGAAAATAAAAAATAAAATTAAAATTATTAAATACATAATAATGACTCTTAAGACACATTCATTAGACCCACATTTAGCTGAAGCTAATCCAATATCCCTTATCCCCCATGTTTGTGGATAAGTTCCTCACCCTCGTGCCTCACAAATACGCTTGTATCTAGACTCATCCTTTCCTCTTTCCCTCTGGATTCAAAGAAAAACTTGTAGGTACTCTATTCAGAGACACCACCTTCACCTTGCTCTGGAAGGAAACCACTTCTGTCCACTCAGAGAATGGCTTTGTCAATATCATTATCCTCTGGGAACTATTAAAACTTTTTTTTTCTTTAAGAATCTTACCTTTAACCCATAAGCCTGCTAGAATTTATCTTATACTTTAAGAACCTTTTCTTGATTCTGCATTACCCTCTAGCCATGGCTCTTTCTCTTTTCTTTCATTGTTAGACAACTTTCTTGACATATCCACAAATGTGCCTACTTATATTCCACCTTAATCCATAAATCATTTAAGACCATTACATTTGAGGAATAGGATTTACTTAACCTCTTTGCTTCCTTACCTGCCTTGTACCTCTCAACCCAGTGCTATCTGGTTTCTGTTCCCATCCCACTACTGGAAATGCTCTCTGATGGTAATAGTAGCTTCCTATTTCTCAAGTGAATGCTTCTCATTTCCTCCAGAATCTTTTCCCCCTTGGCTTCCAGTATACCAGTCTCGTCTAGAGGTCTTCCAGGTCTGTTTCTTCTCTCACTCCTTTAATGAATTCTGTTCCTTTGTCCATTCCTCAAAAACTGTGATTTCCCAGATTGTAACTTTGTTGTCACATGACCCTAAGCCTCACCACCATCACCATGACCACCCACATAATCTTGTCAACTTCTGTGGTTTTATTTCCCTTCTTAAGACCCTCTGTGCTTCTCCGTGGCCTCCAGAGAACCAACCCCAACTCTTTGTCTTACATCCAGATCCTTCATCATCTGCTCCATACCAGCCTCTCATACCACATTCTTCATTCCACAAATATTCACTAAGGACCTACCTCGTGCCAGACACCATGTGAGATAATATAGTACAGCAGTGAACAAAACAGACTTAAAATCCCTGCCTTCATGGAAGTTCTATTTTTCTAGCAACACATAGCTGTTACTTTGTGCCTCATTGTCATAGCAAATTATTTCTTCCTGTGTGAAAAATTCCTTTTCTTCCATATTTTTTGGCAAACTCTTTTTTACCCTTGAGAATTCAGGCCAGATGTTACTTCTCCCAGCACCCCACATTTTCCCAGGAAACCCTATAAATACTCTTGTCATTTCTTCAGGTCAAGATTCTCTGTGAAGTCAGAGCTGTGGAGCTGCCATTTTCACCCTCCAGAATTTATCAAAGGAACCCCAAAAGGCACATTGGGCCTTTCAGACTGAAAGATTCCTGATCCTTTAATGCACTTTAAATGGACCAAGTGGTCAGTTGACCTCTCACTGCAACTATTTCCTTGTACAGTCTAAAGGACAATTTATTGCTTTAAAAAGCATCGCTCACATATATTGTGAAACATGAATAAATTTAGCATGCTGTTATATATTAAAACTGTGCTATTAAGCTAACTATAATACGGTCCTGAAAATGAATACAAATCCAGCAACACAACCACACTTTACTTTTAACTTCTATTTGTCCACAAGCTAAGGATCACCCTTTTAACAGAAGATACAAGCAAGATTACATTACTTCTACACTTATGTATTTTAGTGTTTATCCAGTTCCTCTTGTCAGAAAAGCCTGTTAAATTCGTGAGTTTGCTTGCCAATTCTGTTTGAAGCTACATACTTTCAACAATATGCCTTAACATATATGATTTCTTTTTTCCCTTTTTCTCTTCTATGTGTATTTTCTTTTGTGGAACGTCTTCCAACAATGGTTTTTGACTGAAGTCTGTCTCATCCTCCCCTACTCCAGAGGGTATTGGTAACTGTACAGGGCAATTTTCAGGTTATATTATAATTTTTAAAAACCTCAGGATCAGAGTATGAAATAATACTTAAAATTTTATTCCTAAGAACTACATTGTAGACTCAAAGGAGGCGAGTGCTTATTAGTCAATAGCTGGACTCCTACCATCCTCTGGTTCTCAACACAAGCCAAACTGCAGGGTCTCCTCAGCCTCAGGACTTTTGAAAAATCACTCTCTGTTCAGCAAAGGGGAAAAGATCAGGGAAAGGAGACCTCGTTATTTCTTCAGGGGAGGAGGAGGACGGAGGACCTTGTAGCCCTAAGTTAGCAAACTTGGGGAGACAGTGGTGGTTTACACAGTGGAACAGGTCATATTTGTCCAGTAAACCTTTAAGGATACATAAAATTATTATAGTGCTTGTCCGATGGGATAGAGCATTAGGAATCTGTTCTTAATTGTTATTTCAACTTCAAGACTTGAATTTCTGTTTATTATGAAGCCTGCTTTTCTTCATCAGTTGTCATAACAACTGGATTCTTAACTGGCATAAAGTGCCCAGGAACCAGGTATGTCAAAATATCCTGCTTTGAGGGACAGGTAGAAAGAACATCCAAAAGTTCCATCCAAAAATTCCAAGTAGTTGCATCTTCACTGAAAAATCTTCTGACTCCAGTAACCAGGGGTCTTCTCTGCACTTCATGCCCCGGTTTCTCTCTGTCCGCTGCTGACAAAGCTTGCTGCCTCCTCAGGTGCCTCATCACAGCGCCTTGCTCTTCCAGGTGTGGTGGGTGACCTGCAGACCAGGCAATTTGCATTTTAACGACGTCTCCCAGGTAGCTCGTGTTCAGGTTAAAATTTGCATAGTCAAACATATGGTTTGGTCTGTGGAATGGTTGATCCTGGCCTGGTGACAGAATCTCCTAATTTAATAGGAGAGATTTCCACCGAATTCATAAACACCTCCCCTAAGGTGCCTAAAAAATGCTCACTTAAAATTGCCATAAATGCCAGAAGTTGATGAAAATTAGTTAATGACCCTTTTGAGGCCTGTGTCTTAACCAATTGAGAAAACTGCCTGGGGAGAAAGAACTGCCCAGAAAGAAACAGTGAGCAAGTTACCTTCTGAGACAGCCAAGTTTCTGCAGGGGTGGACACGCTTCTGGGGTAGCCTCTGAAAGCCTATAAGAGTTGCCATTAAAAAGGAGAGCTTTTCTTTTTTTAATATTTTTGCTTTAAATATATTCTTATAGAAATTTGGAAATTTGTTTATTAAAAACAGTAATCAGTGTTCTGTAAAAGTTGTTCATAAATTGTATATTTGCTTAAAAAGTATTAGCAAAGAAACTTTTTTAAAATGCATTTCTACCTCTTTTAAAAGGCCTAAACATTATTTTTAACAGAGAAATAAAGCCTTGTTCCCAAAAGAAATTATCATAAATTGTGCTTATCACTCCTGCCCTTTAAAAATATTTTTACTGTGCTATAAAAATGGCTGAATAGACTCCAGAAAGTTAGACCTAAATTGTCATTGTTATATCATAAAAGTAGCATTGCATTGTAGTCTAACTCCAAAATGTCTGAAAGCACTTTAACTCAATTCCAAACAGCTTTCTCAAGTGTGAGGGGAATTCATCGGCTCTCCCTCCCAGGCGTGAGGTGAACACAGTGTTTGGTCTAAGCAGCCCCAGGGTTATTCCCCTGAGCTGCACTTGAAGATGTGCTTTAGCTTGAAAAATTAATAAGGACTAAAAAAAAAAACAATTTGTGTTAATTTTAATATACGGAGTTTGCTAGCAGTTTTTAGGTGCATTAAACACAGCCAGTATCAACTCATGGTTTTTCTGTGGCTCTGTAGTTCCTACTCACCAGGTATTGGATTCCTTGGCCCAGAATGGTTAGGTGTCCATGAATCTGTGCCTGGTGTTGGAACGTCACCTGAGGTCCTTGTCCACAGGGGCCAGAATCTGAGCTCCCTCTCTAGTGAAGTCTGCAGTGGCCCTGTTGACGTCCCCCTCTTTGAGGGGAGGGCTTGTTAAGACGGGCTTATTGCTAAGCAGCCTCTCTTTGTCTCTCTCAGCTGGGAAGTGGGCTCACTGGTTCCCAAACATTGCCTTCGCATCACCTCCCTCCTTGGCAAGGTGGTCAGAGCTGGCCATGCAGGCTCAGCTTCTCAGCGGGATAGTAGGGGTGACCTCGCATAATGCCCCACCAGAGTGCTGGCCCCTTTGCTGTGAGGCCTAGCCCAATTGTCCAGAGTCCACATACAGCCCAGCGTCTGCTTTCTTCTCCAGATGGACTGAAAGGAAACCCACAAAAGCCTGGTTTGCTTTCAGTGTGATGGTGTTGGAAGATAATCCTGAGCTCACATAGGGAATCTGACTTGACCTGTGTGATCCTGTCCATGTTATTTAAGACCTCCAAAACTCGGTTTCCTCACCTGTAAAATGTAGCTATCCCTATGGGTTTTGTGTGTGTGTGTGTGTGTGTGTGTGTGTGTGTGTGTGTGAGAGAGAGTATTAAACGAGAAAACCCACACAATGTACGTATCACAGTGTCTGATACAAAGAGGTGCTTAATAAATCTTGGCTAGTGTTGCAAGTTAGATGTGAGCTCCGTTTCTCCCCCTGGCACACTCCTTTCCTTTGGGGCTTGGAAACAATTTGCAGAATGTAGGTGATGATGATCTGCGGATCAGAAACTACCAAACCTGTTCCACTCATATGGAGCATATTCCAGCCTCAATTGATTCACATTGGTCCAAGTGCCCCTATGGGCACAGCATTCCAGATGGTCCTTCTTCTAGAAAATTTTATAATCCAGTGTATTAGGTTAATGAGTATACACAGAGTCTAGAGAAATACATTATATCTGCCCTTCGGAACTGTTCGCTCATAATGAAATAAATCATTTCTCCTGAATTTGCCACGGATAACAAAGACTTCAGCTAGGGGCTTTCATTTGAAGCAGAAACATAAAGATTGTTTCTTTTTACATTTTAGTCTAGTGCACAGTATATTTAATAAGGAATATGAGTTTTTTTCCTTTCCCATGAATACGTTTCTATTTTCACTGAGTTTAAGTTAAATAAAGACTTGCCATATCTATTGATACTTTGAGTAACATGTATTTTAAATGCAAGCACTCAGAAGTCCCAGGTTTTAAATCTTTTGTTTCTAAAAGGATTCTAAAATGCTGATTAAAATCATGGAGTCCCTATTGTTGATGTCCCCCCCTTCAGTTCCTAAGGAGCCAGCTGTCATTGTCTCTGCCCGTTATAACCTTTCAAAAAGCTAAAACACCATGGTCATTCTAGAGCTGGCAATGCACAGCGGTCTGATAGTAGTATCCTTAATGTGCTCAGAAATTCTGCTTCACTGGGTCTAGAATTTATGTTTTCTATAAACTCCTGACTCCAGCTGATTCTGATGCAGGTGGTCCAGGGTCCACAATTTTAGGAACAATGATCCAGGTCAGGAGCCAGGAAACTGTGACCCACCAGCCAAATTTGGTCTCTCAGCTGCTTTTGTATGCCTCTTGAGCTAAGAATAGCTTCCGGTTTTTTGTTTCAGATTTATTGAGACATAATTGACATATAACACTGTGTAGATTTAAGTATAGACTGAGATTTTATACACGTATATATTGCAAAGCAATTACCTCAATAGGTTAGTTATCCAATTTTTGCCTTTGTAAGTGTTTTAAAATGTCAAAAGAACAATACTATTTTGATATGTAAAAATTACGTGAGATTCAAATTTCAGTGTCCATAAAGTTTTATTGGAACACAGCCACACTCATTCATTGATGTACTGCCTGGGCTGCTTTCCTGCTGCAGCGGCAGAGTCAAGTGGCCGCAGCAAAGCCCACACAGTCTACAAAGCCTGAAATGTTCACTGTCTCTGCCTTCACCAGCCAAGGTGGCCAGCATCCGACCTAGGTACTCACAGTGACTGGTGGTGCTTCTTAAGTGCTTTTAAAGCACCTAGGGAGAAGTTGTCACAGTGCTTCTTTGGCACACCGTCCCTAGTGACGGAGAAGTGCCAAATAGGAGATGGAGGGAGCCAAGTTTCCCTTAAATGTGAAGGGAAAGATGCTATGTACCTGTGAAGGGCACACCATCTCACTTAGGAGATGGAGTCAATGCACACAAAAGAGGCAAGCAACCCTGGAAGAGAGGGCGTACTCACTTAAAGTATAAACCTGTGACACAGATACAAGTGAGAGCACTTTAGGAAAAGACCTACCTGAAGGTGACACTCAAGCTAGATGAGGATTTAAGGTTAAAAGGGTGGAAAAGGGGGAAAAGGACTCTGTACTTTGAATAGCTTTGTCAGTCCTGAGGACTTAGAGATGAGAAGGTCCAAAGACAATCGGAAATATTGAAGAGCAGCCCAACTCCAGTGCAAGTTCCTGCTGGGAAGTAATCAAAGCTGATTTTGGGTCAGTGAGACAGGGACCTCCATGCCCAGCAGGAGGGACAAGACTTGCTCTGATGGGAAATGAAGAACAAATGTAGATGCTTCATAGGAAATTATATGATGAATATGTGTTAGGAAAGTAACTCTGGCAACAATGTGGAATTAGATTCAGAAAAAGGGGGGAAAGGAGCTCAGAAGTCTATTTTTATTTTTAAATGAATATTCAAAGAGTTATACTTTTACAGCCCTTTTTACACCAACTGCATAAGAAAAGAAAAGAACACCAAAATTGTGCAGAGAGGTGGAAGCCTTAAATAGACGTCTGCCCTTAACTTTTCTTAAAGATCTTTTAAGTTTTCTTTTTAATAAAGCTGTCCCACAGAATATCTGTAATCTAAAGTCTGATTTTAAAACCCATGCATTTAAGCATTCCTCTCCAGGCCCTGCAATTATCGGCATTTGCTTCTTTCTCTTTACAGAAGACTCATTTTGTGGTCTCATAGCCTTGTGTAAATATTCAGTGAAATGCCTCTTCTGATAAAACTATGATCTTGATACTTTTAGCGAAGAGTGTCTTTCCTTAAGAAACCATTTGTATGTTCGTAAACCTCACCCAGGAACACACACAGACACATACACTCACAAAACACACCAGCTTTTTAAAAATTTGTTCTATCTTGCAGAAAAAAGGTAGTTGCCTCTAAAGTTTATCATGAAAGCTGCTCAAAGGCAGACTGTGAAATTATGCAGTACTTTAAGAGGGTAAGTATAATTTCAGTGGTGGGAAGCATTCATCTAGGCAGAGGCAATTACCCAAATTGGACTTTGGCCAAAAAATCTGAGTTGACTGGAAAAGGTCTCATTTGCTGCCAGTGACATCAGATACCTAATAAGCATGAATGTGAAGTCCCAACTCCAAGTTGGTATAAGGCTCAGGCATAAAGTTTAAATAAGGACAGTGATACCTTGTCTGTCATCTATAACAAATTAACTTGCCTATCACACCAAAGTCTCTGTAAGTTCTTGCCACCCCCTTCTCTTTTTTTTTAATACATGTGTACACTCCTGGGGATCAGGCAGGAACTCAGCTCTTGACAACGCTAGGGGGCACCATTCACAATGAATCCATATTCTAGACCAGTGGGTGCTACTCGGACGGTGGCCCATGGACAGTATCACCCAAAAACTATTGTCACCGGTGCTCAAAAAAAGATGTAAGAAATTGAAAATAAGCACTCAAAATTTTTATAGCAAACTAAATCAAGTGATTTTACTTCTATCGAATCAAATAATTTTTTAAATGGGGACTGTATTTTTATTTTAATTTTCTAATTTTTTTCAAATGTGTTATATCTTGATGGATTAAAGACTTTGTTCTTTAAAAGAACTGGGTTTTGCCAGAGGTAACTGAAGAAGCTCTGTCTTGTCTTACACTGCCTACCATGTGAACGGGGCATGCTGGCTGCAGAAACCAAGATCTGCACTGGACACCTAAAGGACTAACAAAAGAACTTTAATTTACCTGGCAATATTTTAATCACATGGAGGGAAGTGGATTATAGTGAAATGAAGCCCTCACCCAGAATGCTTTATAGATCTGGATGTATAGGAAGAAATTGACCTCTCTCTGGCTAGCCCTCATCAAATATTGATTTGATTTTGAATCAGTCTTATCCCAACCAATATTCAGGCTTTTGGAATTATGCCCTAATATAGCAATGGACTGACAGGCCAGCCAGCTTGTGTGGGTAAAGGAAAACTTGAAATCTCAGAAAATATTAAGAAAGTAAGTATTCAAACTGAAAGGCTACTAGGGCCTGATAACTGGTCTCTGGGTGAGTAGTCAGCATTGGGTATTAGAGTAGTCGTGAAATATCCCCAAAAGGGACTCCAGGGAAGCAGTGCTCAGAAGTGCAAGCTGGCAGGTAATTTGCTTTCAGGTGCTCAGCTGGCCCGATACCTTGGAAGTGGGCAGAGAAAAGGAGGAGGGGAGGAGTCAGCCCTACAGGACCTATTACCCAGCCAGAGATGCAAGCATGGAGTCAGGAGAACCTGTGGGCTATGACTGACAGTTCTGGGGACTTGAACCTGAGAGATGGGCAGAGAAGTCATAAATTTCCACAACCTCTCGGGCACCATGATGCTTTTCCTCTTTGGAATTGACACTCGAAATAAGGCAAGGTAGGAAAACTATACATATTATTAACTGATACACTTTCTCCCCAAAAACATGTTTGATGAAAAAAAGCCAAAAAGAATTTATAACTCACTTTGTAAAATGCAAATGGTTATGAAGAATAATGAGTGGAGAGCTTTCTTTCTAGCTCACAAAACATAATGGCTCACCTCAGAAGCCACCTATAGGTAAAACCTCTCCTTTTAACTATTCTAAGGAAAGAGGAATAATTTCTTTAGCTCTTGCATAAACTACAGTTTGCTGCTCCTGTATTCCAACCCTGAGATGATGCAGATCAGTCTAAAACCATAAAAATACCAACTGAACAAACTTTTCTTTTTGCGATGACGCCTATGTACTCTGCAGCAACTCAGAATGTGAAAATGTTAGTGTAAAACTCGCCTTCGACTCAGGCAGTCGGGGGCTTTCCATGATTTCCATCCGAAGGATATTAAGTGTACCGGAGAGCAATTGCTTCTGCAAGTCGATTGTACCGAGTCTTTGTAAGCTTAAAAGATGTGAGAACAATTTTGTTTTAAAATAGTGTCGTAAATGCCTGGAAAAAGCAGTGACTCTGATGAGAAGAGACCTAATAGTGATGGTGACTATTACAGTGATATTTTGTACTCATCTGGTCCCTTTTCAGTTATGGATTCAAAAATGCACAAGTTCAGTACTAAGTTCCTGCTGGCTTTTATACCATAAATTTCTCTATTCTCATCATAATGCAGAAAAAAAAGGGAGGGGCAATATAAAGTACTGGCCATAAGTTATATAAAAGAGAGATTTATGGTATTAACAGTAAATAGCTTTGGTGAAGCAAATTATCTCATTGGATCTGTATCAGTATTTCAATGGTGATCTTTGATTATTTAGCACATTTATTAATATTTTAATATTGTTTTTAACATATGGTTAATCTGTGCTTAAACAATTTAATGGTATATTCTTTAAGTCCTTTGTTAACATTTCTTTAATGTTTCAGAATTTTGGGAAGTCATCCTTTCCTCTAAATTGGGTTGTGGAACCACCAGTTATGACTTCCTTCTTTATAAGTACTTTCAGAAAACAATTTTTATTTCCAGAAATCTCAAAGCTGACTCTTAAATACACACCGCTAAATGTTTCTCTAGATGGATAGGTCAAGTATGTGAGAGGTTTTTTTTAGGGGGGGAGGTTTGTTTGTTTTTTTCATGCAGAAGGCTCTTGAAAGTGGAGAGCCTTTTACCAAAGATGAAAGAACAAATGGCCTAGGGAAGAGAGTGAGAAAGCATACATGTTTTTCTACTCTTCCTTAAAGGAAAATGAGGTAATGAAAAAAATATATAGGCTGAAGACTCAGAAGCCCTAAAAGATGAAAGCCCCCAGGTGTAGCACCTGCACACCCAGTGACTGCTGTGGACCGGGCAGAGAGGGAGAGGTCCATCTGTGTTACCTCCTTGACTGTCCAGGCAATGATGAGGTCATTGAAGACCCGCAGAAATATAGACATCTGTGCTGTTCCACGTGTCTCCCCATGATCATGTTTCATGGGGTAGGCTTTTTTCCTTTGATTATTCCTTCAGGTAGGCTTTCTGAGTTGGGTTGGATTTGATTTTTGCTTTTTATCATAAGCACTTTTTAAAAAAATTACTTTATTGTTTTATTTTAATTACTTTATTGTTTTGCACTTTTCAATCAATGTTAATTATTCAGGTTTCTTTATGTTTGAGGAATATCGTGCTTTGGGTACCAATTCATACCTGATCCAAGAAAATGCTCTTTTCTTCCTTTTCATGTGTTGGCTCGTTAAGTGCCCTACAGCAAAAGAAGCCTCATGTACTAGAAAGTATGAAATGGCAAGACTTGGACTCCACGTCCAGCTACTACTAGTTTTCTTACCACAATCAAACAGAGATGCGGCATTTGTGGTGTCACATTGGCTGTTTTCGACCATATTGTGTGTGCAGACAATCAAACAAACTGATTAAGAGTACTGAGCTGAGAACTAGGTTTAAAATCCTAGCTCTGTCAATCAGAAAACTATGGGATTTAGGGTGGTTTTTTTTCATCTCTCTAAATCCTTTACTTCACTTGTTGCTGTGAAGATTAAATGGCACATTGTGTAGCACAAAGTAAGAACTCAGGAAATGAGACTTGTTTACAGTTTTCTGCTTTTTCTTATTGTGTGTTATTTCTCTCTGTAGAGCTAGTGAAGCTGGCAAGCTAGGAAACTTACTGATAGATTGCATACATGAGTTGAAACAGCTGCTAAGAGAAAAAGAAATCAACAACAATCAGTTGCTATTCCATAAAACACATGGTGTGTTTGATTTAAACCACCCGGGACTTGGGCATATTTCAGGCAAATTTACTTGTGTAGAAAGACAGGTGACGTGCATACCAACTCGTGAATAGCCAGCAGGACCCTCTCACCTGTCCCGAATATCCAGGGCTTTTTGAAAGAGCTATGCTTTACATTTTTTATTTTTTAATCAAATTTATATCAACTATCATTTAAATCATTTGTAATCATATTTTATCTTCCATATTTTGGCCACACTCAACTTCCCACAGCATCATGCTAAATAACTATCTTTTTACTCTAAACAATGAATTTATTCCAGCTCCCTAATTAAACACTTGTGATATCTCACAGTCTAAGTAATTTTGAGACAATAAAATCTTTGCTGGATTTGGGAGAGTGAGAAAGAAGTGTCTGGGTAATGATGATGACTAAGGGGAAAGTTCAATAATGGGAAGAGTAGGGCAAAGGGTAAGTCAAGAAGGCAGCAGTCAGCCTGATAAGAAAGCTGTGGAAGAGGCCAGAAGCATAGACTAATGAGGAGAACTAGGAGACCGCTGGCCTGTCTTTGACATTTTTATCTGATGGGGCCATAGTTGATATAGTCAAGGTCAAGAAGCAAAGAAGGCTTGTGACACAATTCAGAAGATGCTTAAGATCAGAGAAGCAACATGGCAACATGTCACAATGACCCAAGAAAGAGATGTTTCTGTTCAGCACATGTGGTGGTACAAGAGAGGTGGGAGGGCCAAATGCACGATCTGGGTTATAGCCTTGGCAGCTGTACCTGGCTATTAAGAGCATAAGCAAAACATCTATATATGACCCAGAGCAGTGCCTGGCATACAACTGAAGCCCAAGAAAGGTTATTTCGCTAATGTGAATAATAAATGCACAAAAAATATCTTATTGCCCTAGTTGGTGTGGCTCAGTTGGTTGGAACACCATCCTGTAACCAATAGGTTTTGGGTTCAATTCCCAGTCAGGGCACATACCTAGGTTGTGGGTTTGATCCCCAGTCTGGGTGCATATGATCACCAGTCCAGGTGCATACAGGAGGCAACCAGTTGATGTTTCTCTCTCCCTTCCTTTCTCTCTAAAAGCGATGAGAAAATGTCCTTGGGTAAGGAAAAATTCTGCCATTAATTAGCTATGTGACCTCATGATACATCTGTAAAATAAAAGGGTTAGATTAAATGCTTGCTTCAGTTATTCTACTCTAAAACTCTGCAATTCTCTTCTTTCATAGTCTCATAGTCCAGTTACTTAAGCTAATGCATGTCTCACACTGAACTATAATCTGGCTTCCCCTTGCTCTGATCATCTATTTATAGGAAATGCAATACATTAGCCATACTAAAAATAAAAATATTTTTAAAAAAGCAGGCAAATATAGAATCATTTGTCATAATAAATACCCCTGTTAATTATTTATTTATTATTTATTTATTTAGTAAGCATTCATTAAATGCTTGAAGATGTCCATCAAATACCTGCCACTTTGGTGCACACTGGGAATGCAAAGACAGAATATGATCCCTGCCCTCAAGAGACTTACATTCTCATCAGCATAGACCAGAGTGTGACACCTGAGACACATTTTTCTGATCTTATCAATCCCTCTATGTAGACTTGAAGGAGACCTAAAAATCCTTTCTTTTTCTCAATTGAATCACAGCTTTAATACGGTCTTTCTTCTTTATGTCCTTGTCACCAATATAAAAGTGTTTGACTGCTTCTCGGATATATCGGGTAGCACTGGGAAAAGATTTTACTGGGTATTCCTAAAACGCTTTTACCATAAAGCAGTGTTACAATCTTTAATTTTTTAAAAAGAGCCTTGATGTGTTCTAGATACTGTGACAGGGGTGCAGCCAGGATAATATGGGGGACACAGAGACAAAACTTGTCAGCTCTACATGGAAGAGAAAGAGTAGTGAGCCCATTTCATCGAAGAGCTGGTACTTGGGCTAAGACTTCAAAAGAAGTAATTTGTTCTCAGACAGGATAGGAAGTGAATTCTGGTAGAAAAGGGCATGGCGGGGCAAAGATTGAGTTGTCAAACATCTTGGGTATTCTGAGAACTGTGAATGGAGTGGACAGAGATGGAGACAGGGATGCGAGGTGGGACCTCATGGAAACGAGGCTGGAGGTGCAGGCAGCCAGATTGTCTAGCAGCTTTTATGCCCTGGAGTTTGGACTTCATTCTGCAGCAAATGGGACACCAGTATAGAAGAAAAGAGAAGTGATGTGTTCAAATTTACGACTTAAGAAGATTACTCTATGACAGAATGATTGGAGAGGGCAAGAATAAAGGAGAGAATAGTTAGAGACCACTTACAGTAAAGTAGACAATAGTTCTGAGGTTCTGAAGTTCTGAATCCAATAGTAGGAGAATAGATATAAGACACATCAAGGCAATAGAACCTACAGGACTGATTGAATGTGGAAAGGGTGAAGGGGACAAATTTGGGATGAACTCCAAATTTTCAGCTTAGAGGACTGGGTGGTTCATAATGCCTTTTATAGATTCAATGGACTATTGAAGGTGGAGCAAGTGTGAGGGAAAAGACACTGCATGTATTACTGGATATAAGCCCCGTGGAATGACCAGTGTAGATGCAGATGGACACTTGGGCTAGGCCTCAGGGGAAGGATGGGCTGATTTAGAAACAGATTTAGAAGGAACCCTGGGGATAAATAAGCTCACCCCAGGGGAATGTATCATTGAGAGGAGAAAAGGGGTGAGGACCGAGGAAGCAGGTGTAGCAGATTCAGCAAAATCAAGTATTACCTTTGACTTAGCAAGTAAGCTGTCCAGATAGATAATGCTGGGCCTGCAATGGTCGTTCGATAACTTTGTTGCACAATGAATAAGTAGATGGACAAGTGAGTGAGTGATGGAGTGAGAAGAGGCACATGGGTGTATAAATAGTAGAGGTCAGAATTAGAAAGACAACACTACAAATTCTCATGCAGACAGAAAGTAGAGCCATGAGAGTGAACGAGACCTCAGGGGAACAAGTGTAAAGTGAGAAAATAAGGACTTAGGAGTGAACCCTGATCTCATTAAAGAGATAGCCACCGCAGGTTCTCCATGCTCCTCTGTTAAACATTAGTCATCATTAGTCAGAGCAGCCTGTCAGCAGAAGCAGTGGCTGGAGTTACAATCCGACCTTCATCCGTAAGGAAGGAAGATAATGTTCCAGTTCCCCTTCATGTGGGAGGTGGCTGAGGACAGAGGAGACATGAAATGTCAACTGTGATGAAGCACAGATTCAGTAGGAGCTGAGTGCCAGCTGTGGAGAGGCCCCCATTGGGCTGTAATCCACCGGCTCTTACCATAAATCATGGTTCCTGACTGGTTAATTCCATTAGGGAAATATCTGGACATGGTCTATTCAGTCCCCACGAAAGCTGTGTGTAGAGTCCAAGGTGAGCTGAGCCCCACAGCACTAACATGGCTTCAGAAAGCAAACCAGAACCACAGAGTTCCTTGGTGACACAAACATGCTTTATCACGTGCCGGAGATGGCAGGTGGCTCATTCTTTTTCAAACCCTATTTATCTTCAGATAGTCAGTGAGGTTGCTAGAAACCTGAAAGCCTTTTTTTTTTTTTTTTGTAGGCTTCTTTTTTTTTTTAAGTAACTTAAGATAATGGGTAATTACTCAAAACTAAGTGGACAACTTAATGGAATCAATTCGACTGAAAAATATTTACTGTGGGGTCACTAAGAGTTAATTAATTGTCAACAATAAAGTTAGCTCTGCCACTGCAAAATGTGGCCCCGGCCTTCACAAATTTTCTTAAGATTAAAACCAAAACAAAACATGTTTTGTTTCTCTTTGTTTTTTAGCTTAGAGGTCAACTAATGGGAGGGAGTTTAAGAGCTAATTTACCACCTTCACTAAAAGATTTACATCACTTCTAATGCTCATGCGCACCTGGTGGTTAAGTAATCAGCCCTGATGATTAGGTGAGACACACTCTGTCCACATCTGTTAAATGAGGAATTGGGTGACCAGAAGATCCTCTCTGGCTATAACATGCTATCAACTTACACATGTATCAGGGCCCAAGCGTGGCATGTTGCTGATAGCCCAGGAGACTTCCCTTTATTCTGCCATCTATAAAATAGGATGATACAGTAACATTTGGGGAAACTTTAGCATCATGGAGGGCTTTGTTCTCTGCCCAGCACATCTGGGTCCTTCAATCCCAGATGTGTGTCTGTCCTGCCTTTCCAGTTTTCCAGCTGTGCTTGTGTAGAACCTCACAGGGTCTCTAATTAAGAGTTAACTTCCTAAGTAGAATGTCATCTTGGAATGATGCCCCTTCTACTGGTGTCTCTAGGGAGCAAATAAACACATAGTAGGTCATGATGCACCTAGTAATCCATCCTCCACATAGAAAGGAAAGTGTCAGGGATTCAGCCCCCAGTGTCCCAGGCCAGGTGGTCACTGCCCCTGGCCATTTCTGTTCCACTGAATGTAAAAACAACAAGCAACACCAAATAGATACCGCAAGTCTGCACCGTGATCTGAAAGATCTTACGACAAGATCATAGCAATTAACTAGTCTGCTAATTGCATAATAACCTGTCACCCTGCTATGACACACTGTTTGTGGGAAGTGAACTCTAGCCTTGGAGTCAGAGACAATGTGGGCAGATTTCTGGTTCTGCCACCTCCCTCTTGCGCGCCTAGACACAGGACACCGTCCGCACCTTGGTTTCTTCTATAAGATCTGTGGAATCATTCCTTCCCTGCCTCCTCAGATATTTCATAAAGAGTATATGACAATATACCCCAAAATGCCATTTAAATGGTAAACTGCTAAATAAATGTAAGATTTTTCTCAGAGACAAATTAAAATTCTGAGTATGGGTAAACAAGCATTTTGACATTTTTTTATTCAACAAATACTTAGTGAGCACTTGCTCTATGCTGGGTACTTGTACTAGGAGTTGGAGAATCAATAATGAACAAAAATACAGATACGGCCCCTGTTATCAGGGAACTTTTAGACTCATGGGGGAGAGAAAAGGTCATCAAAGGAAGTCATTTCTTTACCAGAGTGACCTCAGCCATGCAAATGGGAACAAAGAGGACTGTGAGGAAAGGTCCCTGGGGGAACAAGAGCTTCTCCTCACGGAATTTGGTTTAGAGAGGTCCGGGATGCCTTCCCTGAAGTGACCCTGGAACCAAGATCAAAACACTAAACAGGAGTTAACCAGGTGATGAGGACAAGGAAGCAGGGTCAGAGACCTCAAGGTGTGAGGAAGCCTGGAAGGTGCAAGGTCCCTATCCCTGGAGTAGGTAAAGCAAAGCGGGTGAGAGTCCAGAGCAAGGTGAAGCTGGAAAGGTGGGGGGGACTAGATTAAGAATCTATAAAGGATTTTTCCAAGCACTGGGAAGCTGATTGCAGGGTTTCAAGTATAGGAACAACGTGATCAGAATTTTGCCTGGAAGAGATGACTGTAACTTCAGTGTGAAGAACACATGAAAGCAGATGTAGGTTGAGTGGTTGTAGGGGTTCAGGCAGGACCTGATGGTAGTCTGAACTCAGATGCATCACTGGAGATGAGAATTGAGGAATATTTAGGAAGCATTAACTACAGGACTTGAAGTCATTTTGAGTTGCAAGTTATTGAGGTATATTAATATTGTGCTTCAGTTCAAATATGTCCCAGGGTAAAGGATAATATTTTCATTATGACATTATGACAGATAAATTACACCTTTTTCCCCACTTGATTTAATGACTTTATTTTTCTTCAAGGGTTTTTTTTTTTCAGTTTTACTGAGGTATAACTGACAAAATTATGCATTGTGGTAATTAAATATACATATACATTGTGAAAGGAGTCTTTCCATCTAATTAACACATCCATAGTCATTAACACTATAATGTGTGACTGTAGTTTTCTAAAAGAATAAAACTTAAATATTCTCACTCTCCCTCCCCTCCCCAGACAAACTGAATTATTCTTGTCTTAACACTCATGCTGGGATCAGGCAACGACACTATTGCATGTTGTTTGCTTTTGATTTTTTTTTATATTTGCCAGTTAATACTATGACTATTTCATTTTTTACGTGTCAGTAAGAAAAAAAAACTAGCATGTTTCCTTGAAACACAGCAGAATGACAAAACTAATGTCTATTATAACGTCTGTGCCTATGAAGTTTATCCCAGGCTTATTCATAACGTTAATAATTGGAACATTTTCCCAGTAACCAAAGCTACTCCACTTGTTATTCTTTTTGGAAGGTCAAACTTGTAGAATGTATTTCATTAAAGATGTCATACTCAGCTGTCATATGACTAAAAAATAGTCTCCAATTTAACGTAGGGTGGCATGTACGTGATTTACATGCCACCCTTCTACACTCCCATTTCCATGTCTGAGAGGCTCACTAATAAAGACACGATTATCTACTGAGCCTTTGAGATTGTCCTCAGTACATACTCCAGACCATTGACCAGAGCTCACATGAGAGTCGAAACTCATTTGTCATCCCTTTTTTTTAATTTTGTTTATTCTGTTACTGTTGTCCCAATCTTTCCCCCTTTGCCCTCCTCTCTCTCTCTCACCACCCACTCCCATAATCCATGCCTGCACCATTGTTCATGTCCATGTAATTCATACATGTTTTTTGACTAATCCCTTCCTCTTCTTTCCACCATTCCACCCCTCCCCTCTTTCCTCTCGCAGCTGTCCATCTGTTTCCTGTTTCCATGTCTCTGGTTCTGTTTTACTCATTAGTTATTTTATTCATTAGATTCCTCTTATGAGTAAGATCATGGGGTATTTGTCTTTCACTGACTGGCTTATTTCACTAGCATAACAGTCTCTAGTTCCATCTATGCTGCTGCAAAGGGTAGGAATTTCTTCTTCTTTCCTTCTGCTGCATAGTATTCCATTGTGTAAATATACCACAGTTTTTTAATCCATTCATCTGCTGATGGGCACTTAGGCTGCTTCCAATACTTGGCTAATAAATAGCACTGCTATGAACATGGGGGTGTATAAATTCTTTTGAGCTGGTGTGTCAGGATTCTTAGAATATACTCCTAGCTCTGGGATTGCTGGGTCAAAAGGCAGTTCCATTTTTAATATTTCGAGGAAATCCCATACTGTTTTCCACAGTGACAACACCAGTCTGCATTCCCACCCAACAGTGCAGTAAGGTTCCCTTTTCTCCCCATCCTCATCAGCACTTGTTGTTTGTTGATTTATTGATGATAGCATTTCTGACAGGTATGAGGTGATCTCTCATTGTGGGTTTTTTTAAATATATTTTATTAATTAGGCTATTACAGTTGTCCCATCTCCTCCCCACGGCCCGCCCTGCACACCCCTTCCCCCCACACTCCCCCTCCTTAGTTCATGTCCATGGGTTCATATATATGAGTTCTTTGGCTTCTACATTTCCTATACTATTCTTAACCTCCCCCTGTCTATCTTCTACCTACCATTTATGCTTCTTATTCCCTGTACCTTTCCCCCCTCTCTCCCCACCCACCCCCCTGATGATAACCCTCCATGTGATCTCCATTTCTGTTATTCTGTTCCTGTTCTAGCTGTTTGCTTAGTTTGTTTTTGTTTCTGTTTTAGGTTCAGTTGTTAATAGCTGTGAGTTTGTTGTCATTTTACTGTTCCTATTTTTGATCTTCTTTTTCTTAGATAAGTCCCTTTAACACTTCATATAATAAGGGCTTGGTGATGATGAACTCCTTGAACTTGACCTTATCTGGGAAGCACTTTATCTTCCCTTCCATTCTAAATGAAAGCTTGGCTGGATAGAGTAATTTTGGATGTAGGTCCTTGCCTTTCATGGCTTGGAATACTTCTTGCCAGCCCCTTCTTGCCCGTAAGGTTTCTTTGGAGAAATCAGCTGAGAGTCTTATGGGCACTCCTTTGTAGCTTACTGTCTCCTTTTCTCTTGCTGCTTTTAAGATTTTCTC
>VMDR010018505.1:0-19124 GCA_007922815.1 Macrotus californicus
TTTTGGGTTGGCCAAGAAGTTCATTTGGTTCTCTCTGTAAGATGACTCTAGTAGCACTTAGTTGTCTTTAACTTCATCTGAAATAACTTTTAGATTGTATTGTGACAGCTGTCACATCAGTGTGCACTTTTAAAAACTTATCAAAATTGGTGAATTTTTGTGTAGCCATTTAATATTGAAAATGGAAGAAAGTAAGCAATATTTTTAGCATATTATGCTTTATTATTTCAAGAAAGGTAAAAAAGTAAATGAAATGTGAAAAAGGTTTGTGCAGTATATGGAGAAGGTGCTGTGACTGACTGAACATGTCAGAAGTGGTTTGCAAAGTTTCATGCTGGAGATTTCTCACTGGACAATGCTCCATGGCTGGGTAGACCAGCTGAAGTTGAGAGTGATCTAATTGAGACATTAATTGAGAACGATCAACATTATACCATGTGGCAGACAGCTGATATACTCAAAACATCCAAATCAATAAAGTTATTGGTGACAATAATGTGTCTTTTATTTCATGGAAAAAACCATACGGATGTTGTGGCCAACCCAATAGTTTCGATGTGTAAGCCACTGACTCTTCTTTCTCCAGAGCTCACAGTTCTCCCTGTGAATAGTTTGTGATTAAATGCTTGGTCTCTGGAGCCAGCTTAAGTTTGAATCTTTCCCACCTTATGACTTTGAGTAAAATGCTTAACCTTTTTACTGCCTCATTTCCCCCTCTGTAGAAGGAAGGCTGCTGGTCATCCCTATTTTAAGGTTGTTGTGAATATTAAATGCTGATACTTCTGAAGCCCATAGATGAGTACCTGGCACACAGTAAACACCTAATGAATGTTGTTATTATGATTATAACTCCATGAAACTGTGCCTTAGATGATTTTTTACTAACTTCTTATCACTAAATAATAATCACTAATTGGAAGACTAGGGATCTCTAAGACTTTCGTCCATATACACTTGAGAATACAATCTTTAATCTCTGCTTATTTTGTGGTTTTCCTCCCAGCTGTACTGCAAGTCCTACAGCATCACAGATGTCACCTAGTCCAACCTCCTTTTACATTTGCTGAGAAAACATAATGTCGACACAGTTAAGTAATGTCTCCAAGGTTAAACAGGAAGTGGCAAACCAAGTCTAGAAGGCCACTTGACTTCCAAGCTAGTCCTTTGCCATTAGAGGGTCCTGTTTTCCCACCACACCATGACACACAGCAGTCTCTTTGACTCTCCTAATTATTCCCCTGTATAATGAAGACTCCCAAATGCTCCTCTCCTGTGCAGATCCTTCTCCAATGCCTCCTACCTAGCACTGTCACCTAGTCATCACATAGGCATTTAAAATTCTACTTGCCCTGGTAGAACTCATCCTCTGCTTCTCTAATCTGGAAACGCATCCTGCATTTTCCACCTCTGTTGGTGATGCAACCACGCATTACAATAACTCAAACAAAAAACTCAGACTTATCCCTAATCTCTCCGTCTCCTTCAGACCCATTTACGCTCCTTCTCTTTTGCTGTCCTGTTTCATGCCTGGGGAGGCTGACTCATGGATTTCACTGATGAACTCTCTTGCTATTCAGCTTGCAGCTGGATTTGGCCAATAGGAGACATAGGCAGGAAATCAGGTGGCAGGAAGAGAGGAAGTCAGGATACTAATTTTCCTGGTTCTCTGCTTGCTTGTTTGCTGGGATTGGCTGCATATTTCTACTGAAGGCCACATTTCCTGTCAGATGGCCTTTTCCTTAAGGCTACTTTCTGCTGGGTACTGAGAATTAGTCCCTCTTTCCCCGGGGCTTAAGTTGTAATCGGCTCAGACATGAAGAGCTTTCAGCTTTGCCATAGCCCATATTGGTTCTTAAACATTACCCAAGCATGTATAAACAGTCTGAATGAGCTTCAGCTTCCTCACCTGTAAAATTAGGATATTAGTTGTTGCGGTCAAAAAATATATAAGCTCCTAGCACAGTATCTGAGCATGCAGTAGGGATAAATAGCATGCAGCTATTTATCTTCTGCTTTCCTTAGGAGCTTATGGTTTCTTAAGGAAGACAAGCCAAAAGAATATAGAAAAGATTAAACCTAATTAAAGTGGTAGTTTAGGGATTATTAGGAAAAGACAACTTTGTGAAATAACTTGACCGTAGCACTAGCAGGATCTGGATGTATGAAATAAGCCAGGGATAACAGTGGGGATATTGGTAAGAGCATAAGGCCCTCCCTAAAAAATCCTCCAATATCTAAAACCAAAAGAGGCACTGAAGTTAGAGTGGAGAAATATGATTGAGGGCTTGAGACAGGCTTGCTGTGGTCATTCAATTGTGAAATAAAGCCACTTCTGCCTAGGAAGGAGGGTAACCTTGTTCCCTAGGACAGATAAAGGGTCAACAGCCTTTATCAATAAGGGGAAATAGCAATGAGTTTTAGGGACTTAAAAGTCTCATTGTCAATGTGCCAGATGAAGGAGATGTGTAACTTTCTCCTGCCAACCCTCCCCAAAAAGTATTAGCTTTAGAAGAGCAGAAGGACAGAATGGAAAGAGCCTAGATTCTTGTAGCCCCACAATCAAGACTGTAGGCTTTACCCACTGGGTGATTTGGGATAAATTAGCCTTTTGAAGCCTCAGCTTACTTTTAGCACCTATCTTACAAGACAATGGTAAAGACTAAATGAGACTGTGTGTGAAAATGACTAATTTGTAGTACCCAGGTAGAGTTATGGTAGATTCTCAGCATGTGGTAGATAGGAACTCTTTCTCCTGGCCTAAGCCCAGGGATGACTGAGCCATGCATTCTCGTCAAGAACATTTCAGGAAAAGGACCTTGGACACTCTCCCCAGGGCTTGTCCTGTGAATCCAGTCAGGCCCAGGACTGCCCAATGTTTGCTGAGAGTTGAGGGTAACATTCTGAGAAAGGTTAGATATGTGAAAGTGAGTCCCAAACACACTCTCACTGCCATCTGGAATTTACTCAGCATGCTCAGACTTTGAAAAGGCTTTGCATCCTGGGATTGCATCTCAAAGTGTGTAAGAGGTTCCATTTTCAGATTCTCAAACCCCTCATCAGACATCTCATGCTCAACCACCTAGAAATCAGGGGCCTATGCCGAGGAATTCATTGTTCTCAGCTTACCAAGAGAAGGTGGTTGTGAGGGCCTTGATTTCCTGCCTGGTCACCCTGTTGGTGCCATCAGCCTGCCCACCCACACCCCATCACCTACCTGTTTCCCACACCCACTTTTACTATGTAACATTTCTGCCATACCTTCACTGCCCGTTTTAAGCTACTCAAGGGCAGGGGGGACCATGGCTTGTTCTTCTATGACACCATATCCCTTGATGCAGTGGTATAGGTACAAAATAGCCTCAAATGCCCAGCTAACAGGTGTGCACATTATCCTAGAAAGAAGAGAAAAGCCATTGACAGTTTTGAAGTGATAAAAGCAGTATTTTAGGGAATTATCTCTGGCAGGACAAACTTGAAACATTGGAAAGAGAGAAAATAAAAGAGGAAAGAAATTAAAATTCAGAAATATGAGTTGAGAGGTAATTATAAGCAGTGAAATCAGAGATAGTCAAGGTCTAAACTACAGTCATGGCAACAGACAGAAAGAGGAAGGGATGCTTCTGGAATTCATTGTAAAGGCAGTGAACTCCAGTGTTTTTCATGCAGGAACCGTGGCTGAGTCTTCTCTGTGACTCCCACATGCCCAGGGTTGATGTGCACCAGCATCCACCAATGCAACTCCATCAGCTATTAAAATATTGAAACACTATGCTCATTAGTAAGTAGTCCCTTACCTGAAACTACCCTGTGTGTACCTCACCACCCATTTACCCCTGTGCCTGTCCTACCCCCAGCTCTCTCCTGGAACTCCCCAAAACTACTTTCCTCCCCAATCCAGTAACTGAAGAGTTTATGCCTGGCACAGGAGAAGGTTTTGAGAACCTTACCGCTATGCCAAACCTGATATTCTTTCTGATTGATCAGTCCCCTCACCAATTGTTGCATGTATTTAATATGACGCCTTCACATGCATAATCAGTCTAGTACATTGTAATTGGTGAAGGAAAGAAGGGAGGAACAGAAGGAAAGATGAAGGGAAGGAGACAGGAGGAGGGAGGGAGGGAGAAGAAAAGAAAGGAAGGAAGAAAGGAACAGGTTTTGATGACTAGTTGGATATAAGAAGAAACAAGGAAAGGAGTCCTGTACACCCATAATCATATAGTCACATGTGGCTGTATGATTATAGTTTTCTTTCAGAAAATAAAAGCAGAAGAGAGAGTTAGTTTAGGAACAAGATAGATGTGTTCCCTTAAAAATAAACTGCACTTGAACAAAGCTCAGCCGAGAGAAGTAAAATTTATAAAAGATTGGTTGAAAGCTATACAATCCATCCATTCCTCTCTACACTCAAAATTCTACCTCCTTGGAGAGCCCAGGCCAGCAGAGAGCTGTGAATCTCATGGACAGCTTTCCAGAAACTCCTTCAGGCTCTCAGGGTCCAAGGGTTATGCTCCTCCTGGGAGGTAGGCTGGCTCTTATATGGACAATGAACTGTGTAACAACCCAGGTTTCCTATAATATGGAGCGTTATAAAGCCAAATCTGTAGTTCACCTGTAGCACATGAGCCTCATGGGGTCTCTACTTTATAGTCCTACTCTTGTTTTTTCTTATTTTTCCCTCTTCTTCTCTAATTCATGTTATCCTGCCAGTGACATCCATGTAAGCAGACTTAAATCTTTTTCTTTTTTTTTCTTTTTTAAAACACTCTTTTTACCATCAACACTTTATTTCTTTATTTTTTTAATCTTCACCCAAGGATATATCCATCGATTCCAGAGAGAGAGGAAGGGGGAGAGAGAGAAACATCGATGTGAGAGAAATATCGACCGGTTGCCTCCCGAACATGCCTCCACAGAGGACCGAACCCACAACGTCAGCATGTGCCCTGACTGGGAATCAAACCTGAGACCTTTCAGTTTATGGGATAATGGATAATACTCCAACCAACTGAGCCACATCAGCCAGGGCTAAAAACAAAGAGGGGAACAAAGAAGGGACTAAGTAAACTCATACTGAGATTGACTTAAAGGTAAAATATTCAGATGGAAATATCCAATTTATATAAATATTCAAAATCAGTTCTTCTTTGCATTTCAGCACACGAGAAGCACAGTGCGAGTTGTATAAACATAAAAGATATGACCCCATGAGGCTTACAGTCTTTGGGGGTATCAAAGATAAGCATACATAAGCAGAGAGGGCACAACCCCCCAACGAGGGTTTGATTAACTGCAGATGAACAATGCCACTAGTGAGTACTTAAAGGAGAGAGGAAAAGCCACATTAGTCATTCTAGTGTTCCATGCACTTGAAATGTCCCTTGGTACTGCTATGGAATAGGATGATGGGGCTTCTGAGCTTTGAAATTCAATGTTATTTGGTGTGTTAGCACCTCTGTGGTTGGATTCTCTCAAAACCTGCATATAAACATCACTTTCATTTGTTTTGGGTTTTGTTTTGTTTTATAGAGATGCCTCATTGATTTGATTACCTGGCTGTTCATTCTCAAAGGACAGGCAACAGGATGGGAAGGCAAAGGAAATCCGAAGAGTGAGCCTGAACAAAAGACAGGAATGTGTTTGTTACCAGAATATAGCACCTATCTAAAGCAGTCATGTGTCATCACCACAAATCATTGGCAAAGTGTTTAGAGATCGGCGAGATGGTGATAAAGAAAACTTGTATTCGACACTACATAGCTATTACCTCTCTAATTCTCATTGCTTTGCTTATAAAAATGGAAAAGCAAAATTCTGCCACATACGCACTGAAGTTAGATGTACTGAGCATCTTCCAAGTAGGCAGCATCATCATGTCAGCATTCAGGATGAGGAAAGAATAAGACATGCTCTCAACCCCCTGTGTCTCTGAGAGCCCCCTAAAAGAATTCTTTAAAAGAACTTGGAAAAAATACCAAATGCAACACACGTCCCAGGATTATTATTCAGGTGGAAACAAACAGGTCCTTGAAGTTGTCTTCAACAAGCTGAGGTAATTGCAGATCAGAAGAAAACAATTTTGAAGCCACATGCCTTTTTTAAAAGTTCAGAGCTATAAATCATCCCAGAAGCCATATGCAAAGGTCTAGTACCCCAAGAACAGATGAAGAGATACCATCCAATCCAACTGGTGTCTCTTCGTCTCAGCCACTTAGACAAGCCCAACAGAATAAAAGCTTTAACTCCAGGATTGCCCCCTCTCTAAGTGAACACATGTCAAGGTCTCCAGTCTCATTCTGCACTCACAGATACTTGTTTACCACATCCAAGCCCTTCCTTCTTGTACCTATTTCCTCAGCAAGCCCTAAAGTGATGCCAGGAAGTGCCCCACTCAAAAACAGTCACTTAAACCTACAGAGCATCCTGCTTTGGACTTGGCTTGTGAACACAGAGATGGAACCGAGTCTTGACTGTCCAGGACCATGGAGTCTAGTGAGGCCACAGGCCAGCAAACAAGCAGTCTCAAAACAGGAGGTGAGGGCTACGAGAGGGTGTGTAGGGGTGAGAACTACTGCCCTAACTAGACATTCATTTATTTGTCAGTCACTCAAGGCAAAATCCAGAGTCATGCTTATCTCCTTTCTTCCATATCCTGCATCCAATCCATGATTAAAACCATCCACCTCTGCCTTCAACATATACCCAGAATCCAACCATTTTTCATGATCTCCACCACAACAACCAAGTCACCACCATCTCTCCCCAAATTAACCAAAAGCCTCCTAACTAGTCACTCTCACTCTACTCTTGCCCCCTTCAGAACATTTTCTGAACAGCAGACAAAGAGCCTTTTGAATGAAAGTCTGACCATGTCACTCCAGGACTCTGTAAGGACTCAGGGGCCCTGAGGAAGCCACAGTGGCCTAAGACTGAGCAGTGAGTGGCAGCCTTGACTGTATCAGTCCTGAAGACACCCTGTCAGAGAACTCAGTCCAGTCCCTTTGACCTTTGTCAGTCGGCTGTGAGGACTGCATCATCTTCGAAAGCCACATTGAGCACACAGACCCCTGATGTCCTAAAGGAAGATCTGATCACTTCCAGTAAAAAATATGGAAGATGGCAGCTCTGGCTGAACAGAGGCTCAAGAGTGTCACCGACAGCAGCACACTGTCCTCTACCAGGTCCAAGAAGCCTCCCCTCTGACTAAAGCCCCATACTTTCATGATGGGTATTGTTCACCTACCCCAATGCTTCACTGAATCAATATCCCATTAGGTGTTCCCCTGCCTTCGGAGCTTAGACAGGAAAAATAAAAGGAAAGATCCAAAATGATAACTTAGCATGGTGAAGACAAGCCAAAAAAATCTGATATTCCGAATCTCCTTGGTGCCTCCCTCTATGGTTCACCATGAATGACCTGTACAGATGAATTCCAGCCACCTTTGGGTTTGGCCATGGCCAAAAAGGACCTGTGGAAACTAACAGAAGAGATGGGGAATTTTAGGCCAAACTCAGGTTCTAAAATCCCTTTCAAAAGTAAGATTAAATAAAGTGAAACAAAAACAGACCATAGAGACAAAGAACAAACTGATGGTTGCCAGAGGGGACTGGGATGAAGGGATGGGTAA
The DNA here is from genome assembly GCA_007922815.1 of Macrotus californicus. NCBI lineage: Eukaryota > Metazoa > Chordata > Mammalia > Chiroptera > Phyllostomidae > Macrotus > Macrotus californicus. Next base: position 7,629 of record VMDR010018505.1, read on the forward strand.
ACACCGTGATGGGGAACGTAGTCAATAACAGTGTGACAACTTTGCATGGTGACAGACAGTTACCAGACTTAGTGTGGTGATTACATCATAAGATATATAAATGCCGAATCGCTATGTTATACCAATAAACACTGCATGCCAACCACACTTTAACAAAAAAATTGAATATAAAAAAAGAGTAAGATATAAAAACTCACCGTTTTTAACGTCCATCCCTGGAAACCCAGCAGCTGGTTAAGAAATAGAACTAGTTATAACCCTAAGATTACTAGGTGCCAAGATAGAAAAGTGAGTTAAACATGGCCCTTACTTCACAGAGGTGACAGGTGAGACGAGAAACCATCACACTGGAGTGCGACAGGCACTAATAATGGGAAGGCGTGCAACACACTCTGAGAACAGAGTGAGTACTGGGCAGGGATAAAGGGCGAAGAGGGAAGAGGGTCGATCGTGGCCAACTTCCAGAGCAGTTGTCCTTCGAGTTGAACCGATCGGTGCTAAGGTGCAAGTGGCCTATACACGAATATTGAGCATTATCCCTAACAGCCAAAAACTGGAAACAACCCAAACGTCCATCCCTGATGAACAGATAAATAAAATGTGATAGATCCATGCCATAGAATGTTATTCACCCACAAGAAAAATAAAGAAGCACCGATACGTGCTACGACATGAATGAACCTTGAAAAGACGATGCGCTAACTAGAAGAACCCAGACACGAAACATTACATATTGTATGACACCATTTATATGAAATTTTCCAAAGAGGCAAATCTACAGAGACAGAAAGTCGATTAATGGTTGCCTAGGGCTGGAGCTTGAGAGAAAATGCACACAGGTTTTCTTCTGAGGTAATGAAAATGTTGTAACACGTGTTATGGTGACACAGGCACAATTCTGTGAATATACTAAAAACCATTGAATTGTACACTTTAAATGGGGTGCATTGTATATAAATTACATCTCGGTAAAAAATTTTAAGTACAAATGGCCTCTCGTGGCTAAGTTATTAGGCAATATCTGCCCTTCTACAGGGATTTTCAAAGCCTTCCCAAAAAGACCTGAAAAATGCAGGCACTTCCCATGAGCAGGAGCAGCAAAGGAGGCACGCCGGTCACTGGGTCTCCTGCTTTGCCCAAGCCAGCCAGCCATCTGCCAGCACTGCCCAGGGCCCGAGCAGCTCACCTTCTCCACCTCGTCATCATCCTGCTCCTATGACAGTTTTTATTAACGCTCTTCCGAGGCCCTCAGAGACATCCCTTTGCAAACAGTGCATTCGTCATGTGGAACAGCAGGCTGGAAATATTAAAATTGCTGCATGGAAAAATAATCTCAGACTAATTCTTAACTGAATATTTGATTGAATATGAGCCTCATATAGTCTCTTCTCTTTTTGACAATAATTTCAATATGCTGCCATCTGCAGAATGCCCCTTTCTCTCTGAAAACAAGTTCCTGCCTGGGTAATATAGTCAATGAAATTCCAGGAGAAGAGCCATATGTCACAATAAATACACAATGCCATTCCATGCTCTTTCCCCACCATTGTTTTTCATGCCAGTCACTAACTATGAGTGTTTGTTGCTGCAGATGATTTCCTCTGAAGATATGCTGTAATCAAATTCAATTAAAAAGAGAAAGGGAAAACACAGCCAGCAGCCTTCTCTCTCTGTCCAGCTCTGTGGGGAGCTGGATTCTGAATATGCCCAGGAGATCCTTAACAGTCTGTCCTGTCCCACGCTTTCCCTCTCCTGCTAGTTTTAAAGAACTGGGCTAAAAGCACAGAAGCCTGGAGAAGTCCATGGGCTCAGCAGGGCCCCCAGGAGTCAGGTCTTGAGGTTGAATCCTCTCAGTTCACACAACTGACATTCCAGTTAAACTTCTTGTCTCACCCTCACTCTTTCCAAGAATATCTTTCCTGCAGTCCTTGTGAAGTGGACAGGGACGCACTTGAGCCCACCTTCTGCCATGTCTGACTGAAACAGGGATAACTCTGGGCCAATGAAATTCTCCCTCTTGAAAATGTGAAGTTAGGACAAAGAGACTATGTACAATGAGTTGAATTTGGATGTGGGAGCTTAAAGGTCACATTTGGTGGGAGGAAGGGGAAAGAGGTGGGCCGATCATTTCCTTACTGTACAAGAAGCAGCCAATAAATTCTCCTGAAAGGGAAAGAACGAAGCCAGGAGAAGAAAGAGGCTGAGAAAAAACAACAACAAGGCAGTTATTCCCTAACTCCCAGTTGATTAGCCTCAGCACTACTGACACTTAAGGCCAGATAATTTTTTACTGGGGATGAGGTGGGGGTTCGTCCTGTGTATTGTGGGAGGTTTAGCAGCATCCCTGGCTTCTGCCCACTAGACTTCTGTAATACACACTCCCCACCCAGTTGTGATGAACAAAACTGTCCATATATTGCCAAACGTCCCATGGGGAGCAACATCAACCCCGGTTGAGCACTCCTGCCCTAACTAGACATTCACTTATTTATCCTTTAACCACCATGACTCAGGGCAAAACCCAGAGTTATCCTTAACTCCTTCCTTTCATACCCTGCAGCCAGTCCATGATTAAATCTGCCACCTTTGCCTTCAACACGCGCCCAGAAAGAATCCAACTACTTTTCATGACCTGCACTGCAACAATCCCAGTCCAAGCCACCACCATTTCTCCCCAAGTTACCCCAAAAGCCTTCTAACTAATCACCCACACTCTAACCTTGCCCCCCTCAGAGAATTTTCCACAGAGCCACCAAGGAGCCTTTTTACTAAAAGTCTGATCATTTCACTCCTCTACTCCAAACCCTCCAGGATCTCCCATCATTGCAAGGACCAGTCAAAGCCGTTCAAATGGCCTACAGGACCTTCAAGATCTGGCCCCCAGCTTTCCCTCTGACTTCACCTTTTACTACCAACCCTCACTCATTCTTCTCCGGTCCCATTAACTTCCTTGGCATGTTTCTCAAGCATGCCAAGCACATTTCTGCCTCCAGGCCTTTGCATCTGCTGTTCCCTCTGCCAGGAATGCTTTTCCTCCAGATATTTGCTGGTCTTGCTCTTCCATGTCATTCAGATCTCTGCTCAAATGTTTTTGTGATTGCTCTATTCAAATAGGCAATCCGTTCTCTCCCTCCCTTACCCTGTTCTATCTTCATGCTTTCAAGGATTTTTTTATGCTTTCAAGTTAAAATGAAATCTTGCCAGAGCCCCTAACATAACTTCTAACTTTCAAGGAAATACCTATGGAACCCAGACAGAAACAAAAACTTAATAAAACTTTGAAAACTAGGGCTATATATCAATCGACCCATTACCATAGCTGAAAGGAATTTCCATTAATAACAAATACAGTAAAACTAGACACTCTTGTATCTTCCAGAAACATGGTGAGTCTGTATATTTGAAAGTAGGTAGATGGCCTTGTCATCATTCCTCACTTTCTGCTCCCTGAATTAATCAAGTACTTCCTGTGTGCATATCAAATAATGAAAACTGTCTAAAATGAGTTAGGATTATGAAGATATCTCAGAGCTTATTAATAGTCATCACAGCAGCAACTATGATGCCACCCTGCAGTTGAATGCTTTCACTTCTGAAATACACACCACCATGGGATCTCACATTATCCTCACAATTACACCAAAATAGGCAGAGGAAGATTTGCTTCCCCAGTTGATAGCTTTTTAAAAGCATATTAGGCAGAGACTTAGATAAAAACAAATATTCTCTCAAGGTGTACAACTGAAAAGACTTTCTTAAAGGTGCTCAGAGATCAGGGTAACCAAGGGTGGATGAAGCATCCAGAGACTACCAACAGGGGGAGCCATCACCATCTCAAGGTGAGAAGGTGAGGCAAGGGGAGCTCAGTGAGAGCCCTGGAGGCACCACTGAGCAGGAAGAGATTTAGTCATGGAGAAAAGAGTCCATCTCTCGGGCCAAGGCTGCCAACCAAGAAAGAAAGGGACTCCCACTGGCTGAATCCAGCAAGAAGTCAGTCGGCATGGAAGCCCGAGTGATGCCCAGTGCAGGAATTAGCCTCTCAGGGCACAAAGCAGAGTGGAAATGAATCTGAAAGGGAAAAAAAGGAAACAGAGAAAAGTTGTCTTTTTTGAGGTCACATAGCTAGTCAGCCTCATCCTCATTGCCAAGAAATCATCCCAAGTACACAGCCCTACCCAGGGAGACAGCAGTTCTGGGGACGCTAGAAGACAGCACCATCAGAAAGTACGGTGATGGTCTCTTGGCACTGAAGTGAGAACAGACAAGGGTCCAGTTTGATTATGTGCCCACGTGGAGCAAGAGCTTTGAATGTACAATCGAAAAGATCTTCCCAGCAAGACAGGCAAAAGTTGAAAACTGCTAGGCAAGCCAGGAAAAGACTCAGGTGTAGGACAGGAGCTGATCTTTTCTCAGAACCTCAGTTGCCCCCGCCAAGGCTCAAACTTAGGAGGATTCTTATGTCTGAGAAGTTGGCTTTCACGTTCCAAATACAGAGAAACAACAACCCAGAAGTGATGATCTCTCACCCTTAATGCCAAGTAAAACCTTTTTTTTTTTTTTTTTTGCAAGCCAGAGATTCCAGTTAATCATGCTGTGTTTTGTTCTGATTAACCTTTGAAATTGACATTTCTTTCCTCTCTCTCCCTCCCCCCACCTCTCTCTCTCCCTCTCTCTCTCTCTCTGTTGTTTGAAGGCAGGCCCTTCCTTCCTTAAAGGTCAGTGAGCATCAAACCTAATCTGACTTCTAATTACTTTGTAAACATTTCAGAATGAGTAAATGCCAATACAATTAACCACCTAGCATATCATCTGCTTCCTGTACCAACAGGACAGATAGCCAGCACTTTCAGGCTCCTCCAACACTTGTGTTTGTGACGTGGGAATTATTGGATCACAGTCTGTTTAAACCACAGCTTCCCAAGCTTGGTTGTCTGTCCACTACTGGTAATAAGACTCACCTGAGGATCATAATAAAAATACAGATTCTCAGACCTCAGTCCTGGAAAGTCTAATTTCTTTGATCTGGGGTGGAGATTAGGAATCTGCATTGTTTTCTCTTCGTAACTTTTCTAAGTAATTTTATATGAGACCCAGGAAGGAAACGACTGATTTCAATCATTTTTCTCTTGGCCTGGAGTCCATCACAGTCTCCTCTCCCAGTCTCCTTAACACACTTACCTGCAGGCTCTTCTGCATCTACTTGATGTGCACATCGACCAGACCCTCTCTCTAATCGAGAGAGGACAGATGACAATAAAAGTCCCTTCCACTTTTGATTTCCTGGGAGTTTAAGATTCACTGGCCCAGAGGTGGCAGAGTGAATATTCAAGCATTGAATGATCTGTCAACAGCCAGGTTGGTGGCCCGATGCCCCTGCCTGTACTATTGGTGAACAGTCCCCAGGGCAGCACCTCCACTCCTGCGACAGGAGGGTCCTGCAGACGCAGGGCCAATGTGGCAGCCTGGAGGGAGAAGCTGACGCAAGGATCCATGAGTGCTCCCAGGACCCACACTAGAGACTAAGGAATGCATGGCAGGCAAAACAGTTTTATAGGCAAGGCACCATCTCTCTGGGCATTAGCAATTATGTGCAAAGAAAGAAGGGTAATCCCTCAGTGAGGTGACTCTGCCTCTGGTGTTTCTCAGGTTGTTCTCAAAACCTGTGCCAGTCCTTAAAGTTCTGTTAAGATGCCCCTTGTCCGCTCTTCCCCGAGCTTCCAATTCTTAACTCCTTGCATTTGGAGTAGTTCCTATTTGGGGCAATAGCATCCATTCTAGGGGCATGTAGAAATGGCAGGAGGCAGGCATTTTTGGTTGTTACCATGCCACAAAGGGAACATACTGGAACTTGGGGGGAGGAAAAGAAATGCCAAAATTCATGCAGTGGGCAAAACAGGTCTGCAGCACTGGCTGGTGTGGCTCAGTAGATTCAGTGCTGGCCTGTGAACCACAGAGTTGCTGGTTCAATTCCCAGTCAGGGCACATGCCTGGGTTGTGGGCCAGGTCCCCAATAGGGGGTGTGTGAGAAGCAACCACACATTGATATTTCTCTCTCTCTCTCTTTCTCCTTCCCTTCCCCTTTCTCAAATAAATAAAATCTTTTTTAAAAAACCAGTTCTGCAGGACAAAAGACTATCGCACCCCAAAAGGCCATAAGCACCCAAGCTGCGATATGAGAATCACTTACAATCTAAACCACATGAGTTAGCCCTTAATTATGGCTCTTTGTCAAGAGAATTTATTGCAGCATTGTTCACGTAGCAAAAGCCTGGAAACAACCTAAAAGACCATTGATAAGGGGCCCTTAAATAAAGCGTGGTCCATTCATACAAAGGAAGTCCACTAGAAAGAATGAGGAAGATCAACATGCACCCACACAGCACAACAGCTGAGACCTACCGAGAATTTTAAAACGTAAAGTGAGAAAAGTGTTATAGTATGTCTCATCTGGTATTTTGATAAAAGGGAAGGTGCTATATACACTCATGTGTTGTGTATAGAAAGGATCTCTCCAGAAAACAGGAAGAAGCTGATCAGAGGGAACAAGAACCAGAGCAAGTTGAGCCCAGGTAGAAGGGGACCGACTTCCCACCAGAAATGCTATAGCACTTTGAATTTCCCTTAGGTGAGTATGTTTGTTATTTATTTATTGTTATTTATTTTAAATGAACAATCTCTCTTTTGGTATTCATGCTAAATTCCATAAAAACACAGTGATTTCCCAGAGCACCTAACAGAGCAGGTGCTCAATATATTCCTCCTGATTTGTAGACTGAAAACTCAAGGCAGGAAAATAATTCCTTTGAAGACCAAAATACCTGCCCAGACAAACAAAACCCACTGGGAGCCTTTTGCACGCTGGGCTTTCAGGCCTGACCCTGGTGCAAACAGTTTTCCGAGAAGATGGTTAGTGTAAGGCTGTGAATTTTACCCCAATGTGCCTCCTCTTCAACGCAAGCCACTCCATAGCTTAGAAACCCAAAGTCGAAATTGCTGGATTGACATTAGTAATGTCCCATCTATGCTGTGCCAAGCTTCACCAATGTTAACTCATTTGCCTCTTAATTCCACGAGGCAAATGTTCTCACCCTCAGTTACAGCCCAGGAGACAGGGATGCAGAGGTTGTGACTTGCCTAGGACCACACAGAATTTGCAACTGGGTCATCTGATGTTTAGGGCCCCTTCCCACACATGGCTGTCAAGCACAAATAATCTGGCCTTTCTTCAGAATGACAGTTTGGCAGAGTTCCAAGCAGTTGGGTCAGGACCTCCACTTACAAGCTTGGGTCCTGGGGCAAAATAGGTGGCCTCCCTGCCCTCATTTTCTTATCTGCAAAAAAAGACAATGCTTACCTAAAAAGGTGATTAGGGACACAACAAAACGATATACTGTATATAAAGCATTAAGCTTTGTGTCTGACTCACAGAAGCCAGTAATGGTAATTTTCCTTTATCTCTTCTTCCTTTCCTGCTACTAGAGCCGCCCTTCTAAAAATCCATTTTGGTAGGACGTCATTCTCTATTCTAATGTGTTCATTTGTGAGTTTCCAATGTTATTTCTTGCACTGCAAATTCGAGGTATCAGTGACCCTCTCCGTCTTTGAAAGATTATTGCAACACAAACAGGTCCTGGCCAGCTTCCAGGAGGATTTTGACGAGACATTTGTTTATTACTTTTCTCTAGGAAACATAGTGGTTGGCCTAACAAGACAGGTCTGACTTGCCCCCTCCACCACCGAGAATAAACAGACAATTAATCGCTTCTAATCATGATACTCATAGTGATGACTATGGTAATGGAACAAAAGTTTCTTCCTGAACCTTAATCATTTTAATTTCTCTAAGTGGAGAGTGTAATTTTGGCAGGACAATGTTCACGTTATTACCCTGTCATTACCTCTGTTTAGTAAATCTAAATGAACGGAATGTTTCTAGTACTAAAGCTCCAGACATTACCAGAACAAATGCTTGTCTCTTTCTATCACATTTGCAACAGATGAATTTAATCACAAAATCGTGAAATGGGAAAGATCCTAGTAAGGCCACGTTGTTCTACCATTCTTCTGCCTTCAAGCAAAACTAAACAGAAATTACCTCACATGCACAGATGTATAAAAACAACAAGTTGAGTGCCCACTCTTTGCCCCTAGTAGGTCCTCTAAAGACTAAAAAAAATCAAAATGTACTGCCTCAATCATCCAGTCCAGAAGCTCTCGACTCTGGCTTCACCAACGCCCAGGGCCCAGGCCCCACCTCCCAAATATTCTGATTTACTTGGTTGCAGGTGGGACCTTGGGAATAGTTATTTTTTAGCCTCCTCAATTCATTGAAATGTGCAACCAGGGTTAAGAAACACTGATCTATCCCTAATACTTTTCAATATCTTTACTGTAATAAAATTCACATACCATACAACTCACTCATTTAAAGTTTATGCTTCAATGGTTTTCAGTATATTCCTAGAGTTGTAAAACCATCACCAAAATCTAATTTCAGAATGTGCTCATCACCCCGAAAAGACACCCATACCCATGAGCAGTCAGTCCCCATTCCCCACTCCTAGCCACAGGCAACCGCTATCCTACTTTCTTTGTCTCTACAAATTCAACTATTTTAGGTACCTCATCTAAGTGGAATCATAGAGTATTTGTCCTTAGCATAATATTTCCAAGTTTCATCCATGTTACAGCATGTATGAGTCCTTCATTTCTTTACATGCCTGAATAATACACCATTATGTGGATATACCTCTTTTGTTTGTCCATTATCAGTTGGTGGACATTTGCATTGTTTGTACTTTTTAGCTATTATGAATATCCCTAATATTTAAAAGCACTCTAAAAAGATATGCTTTTAAAGTAATGTAGAGCATGTGTACAGCAGTTTGAAAGCATTTCTGGGGAAGAGGACACCAACTCCTCACCACCCTCACCACCTGACTGGGGAAGAGGACACCACCTCCTGACCACCTGTGGTCAGCCTCCTTTGACCACACCGCTCTTCCAACGTGGACAGCAGCACTGAACTTCACGGTTCTTCCAGACTGGCTCTTCAGCCCTACACCATTGGCACTTACATCAATGGTCCAACTGCATTCCTTCCGAAACCAGGAGACAGCTTCACCCAGTCACCTTATTATTTCTTCTGACTCAGAGCAGTATTTTCCCACTCAGCACCCCAGCACAGAACACATTACGGTTCCAGGACTTCCAAGTCACTCATGTCAGCAGCTACAATGGCAGTACCATCACCTCCAACAACTCTCCCTTCCTGCCATCTCCTTGTGAATTCACAACCGTGTTGTTCCTCCCAGAAAATGGCATACGAAGCCTCCTCCATAAAATGTAAGTAACTCTCATATCTGTGCATTTATTCAGTTTCAGGCACTTTGCACCGATTTTTCTCACTGTCTACTCACGACCACCCTGTAAAATAGGCATTCTTTCCCTACTTTACAGATGAAAAAACTGAAACTTGGAGAGCTTAAGCAATGTATCCAAGTACACAGTGGGTAAGTGACAGACACAGAGTTTCCATCCAGCTCAACCTGACCCCTGGCCCTACACTGCCCTTCCTTTCTGTGTGCATAATCGTGGAATTACTAGGTAGGTAACTGTGCCGTAATTGTGCCAGGAGCTATGCCCGGTCTGTGGGATAGAGAATTAGGCAAAAACAAAACCATCCTTGTCTTCCTGGGGTTTACCATCTGGTAGAGGATAGAAATGGTAAATACAAGGGTGGGCCAAAGCAGGTTTACAGTTGCTCATATGGAAAATAATACAATTAGTGAATATAACACAGGAATAAACTCTGTTTCACATGCTCACAACTGCAAACCTACTTTGGCCCACCCTGTATACTCCCCCCAGTCGTATAATTACACACTGTAAATAGTGCCGTGAAGGAAAGTTGCTGGGTGCTCTGCATGAGTGGATAACCTGGGAGAGCGGAGAGAATGTGGGGAGATGACTTCCCTGAGGAAGTAACTTTGAATTCTGTGAAAAGCTTTGTCCTCCATGACACAATGCTGGAAGTAAGGACCAGCGAGGAAAAAGTATTTTTGAGAAAGAGGCTTACCTGGCTCAGGTGTGCCTCAGGAATAACGCTGGGCAGGGGGGCACCCAGTTCACCGCCCAGCCCTCTTGGCCTTTCTTTTGTCTCTACTTGCCTGCCTCCGGGGTGTCTCCTGCATTTGTCCTTGTTTCACTTCATGCCATGTGCATGGCTATTCTTCAGTTTACCAGAGCAAATCAGAACCATCCTCTCCATGATCCACAGCCACAGAGGACATTCCCACTGAAGCCAACACCCATTCAGAAGAGAGAGTGTGGCCCAACTGATTGAGAAATACGTTATGCTCTATTTAGCAGGTTTGATTCCAAAAGACTTAGGGAATATTATTTCCAGGGTTGGGGGATTTAAAAACAAGTCTGCTATCATGCAGACACCAAATTACTGCAATATTAGAGCCGTTCTGAATGGAAAGCTGAGGACTGAGCAGCTTCAGAGATGTGCCTTGCTTTGGCTGCCACCTGCAGGTCTGTTGTGGGAAGTGCACAGTGACTCGACAATGCCTCATTATGGAGTCAGGGGCAGGAGGGGAAAAAGAACAGCCGTTTTCAACTCACATGGGCACCTATAAAGAGGGTGGTGTGGGGCCTGGGCTGAGTGGGCTGTTCCCTCTGGGAGGTGATTGGGCTGCTGGGACTGGAGCCTGCTTTTATTGAGAAGCAAACCTCCCTGTTTTAGAGATAGAGACAATGCAGTGATGGAATGACAAGAGAACACCTGGATGTGGTGTTTTTACCCGCCCTGGAGACTTACTCAAATGCCCTCCTCTGAAATGAATACTTCCAGCCTACCCTCAGGATCAAACGCACACCTCCCTTGACCTGACCTTGGCTTGGGATGAACCACCTCTCACCCTCTGGTCCAGCCACATTGTGAATCATACAGCTTCCTCACCCACTTCTCTCTCGCCCTCCAGCCTTCTCATGATGTTCCCAAGGCCTGAAATGACCTATAATATCCGCCCTGACTCACTCTTAGCCAATGCAGACCTCAGCTTGAAGGTTATGTCCTCTGGAAAGTCTCCTTTCCCTCCCACATTGTCCTCTCCCACACCCTCCCTCTCACTGTGTCTATTTCTGTTAACTTAAGACTTAGCACACTCATATTGGAGAAAGGAGAGACACATAGATTGATGGAACAGAGAAGAAATCCAGAAATGGACCAACATAAACATGGCCAATCGATTTTAACAAAAAGGCAAAAGCAATTTAATGAAGACAAGATAGTCTTTCAACAAATGGTGTTGAAACAATTAGACATCCATATGGAAAAAAAAAAAAAAAAGGAGCTTCAATCCATACTTGAACTATATACAAAAATGGATTCAAAGTGGATGCTAGACCTAAATATAAAACCTAAAACTATAAAACTTCTAAAAGAAAAATATAGGAGAAAATCTTTATAATCTTAAGTTAACAGAAATA
>VMDR010018506.1:0-19121 GCA_007922815.1 Macrotus californicus
AGGCCATAGTAATCAAAACATCATGGCACTGGCATAAAAACAAATACATCAATGGAACAGAATAGAGAGCTCAGAAATAAGCCCACACCTTTATAGCTGATTAATATTCAACAGAGGAACAAGTACATACAATGAGCAGAAGATGATTTAGTCAATAAATGGTACTAGGGAAATTGGACATATATGTGCAGAAAAATAAAACCAGACCACCTTCTTACACCACACACAAGAATAAATTCAAAATGGATTTTGAAGACTTAAATGTTAGACCAAAATCATAAAACATCCTAGATGAAAACATGGGCAGTAAATTCTCAGACATTGCTTGTAGCAATATTTTATCTGATATATCTTCCCAGGCAAGAGATATAAAAGAAAAAGTAAATAAAAAGGACTACATCAAACTAAAGTAAATTTGCACAACAAAGGAGATCATCAACAATATAAAGAGACAACCCACAGAATGGTAGAACATATTCAGTGATACAGTTGATAAGGGGCTAATATCCAAAATTTATAGAGAACTTATAAAACTCAACACCAAAAAAACAAACAATCCAATTAAAAAATCGTCAAGGGACCTGAATAGACACTTTTCTAAAGTCTACGTACAGATAGCCAGTAGACATATGTAAAGATGTTCAATGTCACTAATCATCAGAGAAATGCAAATTAAAACCACAATAATATATTACCTCACACCTGTCAGAATGGCTAGCATCAAAAAATCTACAAAAAAAATTTAAAAAACTGTGCTGGCAAGGATGTGGAGAAATGGGAAGAAACCCCTTTGCACTGTTGGTGGGATTGCACACTGGTGCAACCACTGTGGATATTAGTATGAAGATAACTCAAAAAATTTAAAATGAATCTTCCTTTTGACCCAGTGATCCCACTTCGGGAAATATATCCAAAGAAATGCAAAACACTAATTCAAAAGAATGTAAGCATCTCTACATTCAAATTGCAGCTTTATTTACTATCACCAAGATATGGAAGCAGCCCCAGTGTCCATTAATAAATGAGTGGATAAAACAGCTATGGGATGTTTCCACAATGGAATGCTATTTGACCATAAAAAGAAGAAAATTTAACCATTTGTGACATTATGAGTGGACCTGGAGAACATTATGCTAAGTGAAATAAGTCAGTCAGAGAAAGACAAATACCATATAATTTCACTTATATGTGGAATCTATCAAGCGAAATAAAGACAAACTTATAAATACAGAGCAAGATGACAGCTATTGGGGTGGAGGTTAGTGGTGGAGGGATTGAGCAAAAATGAAAAAGGACTCATAGATATGGAAAACAGTGTGGTGATTACAGGGGAAAGGCGTGTATAAGGGGGTTAAATGGTAATGGAAAATACAATGATCTTTTTTAAAAAGAAAAACTATATGCCACCAAATTCAATAACCTAGAAGAAATGGATAAGTTCCCACAACTATATAACCTTCCTAGACTAAATTGTGAGGAATTGGAAAACCTGAATAGACCAATCTAACATGAGAAAATTGAAGCAACAATCAAAAACCTTCCAAAAAAAGAGTTTAGGATCAGACAGCTTCACGGGTGAATTCTACCAAACATTCAAAGAAGATTTCAAAGATATCCTTCTCAAATGCTTTCAGAAAATTGAAGAAGAGGCAATACTTTCTAACACATTTTATGAAGCCAACATAACCTTGATACCAAAACTTGACAAAGCTCACACACACACACACACACACACACACACACATACCACACATACACACACACATGAAAAGTACTGACCAATATCTCTGATAAGACAGATAAAAAATCCTAAACAAAATACTAGCAAATCAAATATAAGAGTACATCAAAAAGTGATATATCATATGTATAACCAAGTGGGGTTTATTCCAGGGGTACAGTTCAACATATGCAAATCTATCAACACAGTATACCACATTAACAAAAAAAGGACACACATCATATGATTATATCAATAGATACAGAAAAAGTACTTAATATGATACATCTGTTTTATCATTAAAATACTCAATAAAATAGAAATCGAAGGAAAGTACCTCAACATAATAAAATCCATATATGACAAACCCTCAACCAACATCATACTCAATGTTGAAAAAATGAAATATTTTCCTCCAAAATCAGGAACAAGACAAGGATGCCTACTCTTATTCAACAAAGCTCTGGAAGTCCTAGCCAGAGCAATAATGCAAGAGAAAGAAATAAAAGGCATCCGAGTTGGGAAGGAAGAAGCAAAAGGGTCACTTTTTGCAGATGACATGATTCTGTACATAGAAAACCCTAAAGACTCTACCAAAAAAATTATTAGAAACAACAAACAAATACAGTAAGTTGCTGGATACAAAAATCAATATACAAAAAAAACCACTGCTTTCTTGTATACTAGAAACAAAACTTCAGAAAAAGAAATGAAAACGAAATTCCATTTGCAATTACAACCAAAAGAATAAAATACCTAGGAATAAACTTAACAAAGGATGTAAAAGACCTATATACTGAAAATGACAAAGCATTATTAAAAGAGATAGAAAAAAATACAATGAAATGGAAAGATACTCTGAGTTCGTGGGTGGAAAGAATCAACATTGTTAAAATATTACCCAAAGCAACATACAGATTTAATGCAATTTATATCAAAATGCCAATGTCATTTTTTAAAGAAATGGAAAAAAATCACAAAAATCTCCTGAATAACTCAAACAATTCAGAAAAAGAAAAGGAAACCAGAGATATCACACTGCCTGAGTTCAAATTACACTACAGAGCTATGATAACAAAAACAAAGTGATACTGGCAGAAACACAGATCAATGAAGAAGAACTGATATAAAACTACATGTACATGGGCAGATAATTTCAACAAAGGAACCAGAAACATACAATGGAGAAAAGAAAACCTCTTCAGTAAATGGTGCTGGGAAAATTGGAAAGCCACATGCAAAAGGATAAAACTAGATTATAATTTGTCCTCAAGTACAAAAATTAATTCAAAATAGATCAAAGACTCAAAAGTAAGAACTGAAACAATAAATTAATAGATGAAAACATAGGTACTAAACATATGGACCCTGTTACTGAAGAACATTTTATGAAATTGACCCCAAAGTCAAGATCAGTAAATGCAAAAATAAATGAATTTGACTATATTAAACTAAAAAGCTTCTGCACAGCAAAAGAAACTGACAACAAAACAAAGAGGCAACTGACTGAATGGAAGATGATATTTGCAAACAGCTCCTACGAAGGTTTCATACCCAAAATATACAAAGAAGTCATAAAACATAATACCAATCAAACAAATAATCCAATTGAAAAGTGGACAAAGGACCAAAACAAACACCTCTCCCAAGAAGACACACAAACAGCAAACTGATATAGAATGAGATACCACCTCACACCTGTTAAAATGGTTGTTATCAACAAGACAAGTGATAACAAGAGTTGGAGAGGGTGTGGAGAAAAGGTAACCCTCATTCACTGCTCGTGGGAACGTAGACTGGTACAGCCACTATGCAAAAGCCTGGCAATTCCTCAAAAAATTAAGAATAGAGTCACCTTATGACCCAGCAATCCCTCTCCTGAGTATCTACCAGAAAAACTTGAAAACAGGTATTTACAAAGATACATGCACCCCTATGTTCATTGCATCATTATTCATAGTGGCCAAGACATGGAGACAAGTAAAGTGTCCTTCAATAAAGGATTAGATAAAGAAAATGTTGTATGTATACACAATGAATACTATTCAGCCACAAAAAAAGACAAAAACTATCATTTGCAACAACATGGATGGCCCTTGAGAATATTCTGCTATGTGAAATAAGTCAGTCAGAAAAAGCTAAGAACCATATAATTTCACTCATATGTGGGATATAAAACTGAAACTCCTGGACACAGACTTCAAAGTGGCAGTTGCAAGAGGGAAAAGGGTGGGGTGAGAGGGTGAGGGGTAGAGGGGTAGAGGGCACCTAATACATGGTGATGGAAGATGGTATGACTTTTAGGTGATGGGCACACCATGCAATATATGGGTCTAGAATCATAGCGATGTACACTTGAAACCTATATGATCTTCTTCACCAATGTCACTCCAATAAATCAACTTTTTAAAAAGAGTGAAAAAAAAAAGCCATCTAGGAGCATCTGAAGAACAGGTCTTGTTTCTGTTCAGGGCCTGGGAATACCCAGAGGAAGTGTCTTCCAAAGCAGAGCAGAATCAAGAACCAAGTTCTCTACCAGGTCATGTTACAACAAGGCTGCCCAAGGCGATGTGGCTGGTATGGCAAAAGCCACAAAGAACCAGAATGACAGTGCACAGCCTCAAGTCTCAAGGCTCAGGTAAGAATGGAATCAGGTAAATGAGTAATGAGGCTAGAAGCTTAACAAGCAGAGAGCAATGTAGAAGATGAGGTGAGGAAAGTGACAGGCCAGTGACTCAGAACTGAGACATGAGCAACTAGCAGAGATGGACCTGCCAACAGTGAGTGGTGACTATTGTGCAGAGTACAGTAGGCTTGCAGCCTGAAGAAACTGCAGGGCAGCATCCTGAGTTCAGTGTTGAAAAGGACAAGGAGTATGTTGGGATGCAGACATTTAAGACATCCCTGTGCTCACTCACATGATCCCCAATAAGCACAAGTTAAATGAACAAACTTCTCCACATTCTCAGTAGCTCACCTGTGCTGTTTGTACATTGTGATCCAGAAAGCTGCAACCCTGCCAAGGAAGAACACAAATATTAATGACTTAAAAAGCTTTGATAGTTCATTTCTTTGTGAATTTGGTGGATCTCAGTAAGTAAAATTTGTTTTTACCCATCCCTAAATCATAGATAGAAGCCGAGGAAGTGCACCCAGAGAGGTGCTATCTATAATAATGTTCTAAGAAAAGCAGGAAGCCAACCAGAAGGACCACAGATATGAGAAATTTCAGACCAGAAAAGTGTATTCAGAAAGAGGGCCTGAGAAACTCTTATCTATCTAGGACAGTGTTCAAGGGCCCTAACTGAAACTCCTTCCTGCCACACACCAAGGGCCAGGTGAGGAAGTCTCGGTCTCAGGGGTCATCAGTGCTCAGAAGACAGCATGCTTCAGTGGTAAGGATGTAGGCTCTGGGATCAGACAGGCCAGAGATGAAGTCCCTGAAGAAACAACCTAGATATACCTAACAACATGGACCTGTGGTCATCTTAGATATAAAACACAGGTGACCGTAGACCCTTGTTTCAGCAAGATAATTTGAACATGAATTGAGATAAAGTGTGTAAAGCACCTGGCCTGGTGCCTGGCCCACTTGAGATGTTCTTTAGGTTTAATTCATTGAATAAATAGTTAATGAGCACCTACTATTACTGGGGATGTAGTAAAGCAAAACCAAATTCCTGTCCTCTTTTTAAAATTTCTTTATTTATTGACTTCAGAGAAAGAGTGAGAGAGAAAAAAAACTGCAATTTGTTGTTCCACTTATTTATGCATTCATCGGTTGCTTTTTTGTGTGTGCCCTGAATGGGGATTTGAACCCACAACCTCAGCACATCAAGACAATGATCCAACCAACTGAGTGACGGCCAGGGCCAAATTTCTGTCCTCTTAAAACTTGTATTTTAGAAAAGATGAGAAAAAATAAACAAATAACTTAGAGGTAGGAAGCAATAAGTGCTACAAAAATATAATTTAAGCACATTTTCATAGGATGGTCAGGAAGTGATATTTGAACAAACACACAATGAGGAGAGAGAGTGAACCATGCACAGATTGGAAGAGACAGTGTTTTAGGCAAAGAGAGCGGCCATAGTGAAGTTCCTGAGATGGAATGTGCTAGGTATGTTCAAGGAGCTGCAGTGACAGTTTCTTTTCCTTTTTGATTCCTTCAGTACGACTCAACATATGACATCTGTGGACACCCTGATCCTTACCCCTGGAGCCAAAGCAGCTAACCCTCTGGGAGAGATCCTTTCTGGTTCCATCCCTTTATATGGAATGTTCCTATCTGTCAGCAGAATGCTGGTCTCCTTCGATCAGAGAGCTAATGTGTCCCCAAGCCTGAGGATGACAGCAGTGGGCAGATGGCCCCACCCTCAGGCCTGGCAGGTTTCTGGTTATCACAGGTGCTTAGTGTGTCTTCCGATGCAGATGCAATGGCAACCTGGGTACCTGCCTCAGGGGGAAGTGACATCATTTACAAGTGCGAGTGTGAGAAGGGAGATGGAGACAGAGGGGCAGAGGACACAGAGACCCACAGCCACACCCTTTCTGATTTCTGAGGAGAAAACAAAGGCTTGAATCTTGTTCCCAGGGGGCTGCCCTCCTCATATCCAATGTTTAATGAAAAACGTAGGTGGAAACGAAAAGGCAGAAGGGAGTTGTCGAAAAATTTCCTTTTGCTTTGTTGGTTTTGGAAAACTAAAAGAGAATTCAGCACCTGTGAATCCAGCCCAGACTGCAAAGCATTCTGTTATTTTAACTGGAAGTCTGTAGTTAGCAGATTGTCAATCTGGCCTTGCAGCTCTGCAGCAGCCAAAAAAAGATTAGACAAGTGCAGGTATCAGGACTAGTTTTAGAATGCCAGCAAAAAAAAAAAAACAAAATAAAGATAGACAGGGAAAGCAAGACCTGGTGTTATGTGCTTGTATATGTGCTGGCCAGGAGGAGGAGCATATGCAGAGGAGGGAGAAATGAAGCCAAAACACAGGGAATCTAAGCATGTGAGAGAAGAAACACAAGAAACAGAAGAGGGAGGCAGCCAGAGAGAGGACTCAGGTAACCTCAGAGAAGGTACTAGAAATTTTGGATTGAGAGAGAAGGAGTTATTCTACACCTTTGCTCCCCTTCTGGGCTCAGTCTTATGCAAGAACAGGGACATCATCAAACCACAGATTTGAATATAAAATGAGATAAAGCATGAAAAGTGTGAAAATATGCTATTTCTCTAGCAGTCACTGGCCTCTGTTCTCATTGAGTGTCTTGGTGAGCCAAGAACAGCAGCATTTCCCTCCCATATATGCACTTCGTGCAGATCACAAATGTATATCTTCACCTGATGATCTTGCTCCCACAGAAAAATTGATTTTAAGTAAGGCAGCAGGTTAAAATAGACATAGCATGTTGAAAAAGAGATATTTTGTCATAATAAAGTAGCAAGTGGGGCAAAGCAGCAGGTTAGATGGTGCACCTCTACACACTTGGCTGTGGGACTGTCAGGCAGCCCAGAGCAGGCAGAAGCCGCTCTGTGATTGCCTTTCCACACCGTTTCAGTCTCTCAGAGTCAGTAAATGAATGAGTGGATTCCTGAATTCACAGACCCTATCCCATCCCAGTCTTTCAGTGGGAAGGGGAAGGAATATGGAGCTAACGTCATGATTATCTCACATTGCACCAAGTTAGAAGATAGGCACTTATTCTGCATTCTGCTAGTTCTGGTCATGTAACAGCACCAAATAATCATAATGTCTTTCCTCAGATGACTGGGTAATGATTACACAAGGTAAAGCAAAGGCAGCACGCAAAGAGATTAAGAGCATGAGCAGGCATGGCAATAATAATGATGATGGTTTCTTCCTCACAGAATTATTCAATGAGTAAATTAGATAATATGAGTAATTTAGCACACTACGTGTCTCAAAGTAGGTTCTTCATAATTTTTCTCTTTCCCATATTTTTCTGCTTCCCCAACTCGAAGTGAGAAGAAACATCCAGTTTCAGAAGTACAGAACTAGAAAGGTGTTGCTCTCACCTTTAACAATAAAAACAATGCTGGGAAAAAGTCATCATTTTTCTTGAACTCATTAGAGAACTGACATCAATCACAAGGCAAAAACTAAATAAGAATCTGGAGAGTTACCTGCAGAAAGACCCAACAAGACACTAGTGAATGCCTGTAACAAGATTCAGCAAGAAAATTCCAATGAATTACTAAAGTCTGAATGTATGTTAGTGTGAGAGTGTGAAAACTCTATGGGCTCAGACAGAGAGAGGTCCACACCTTGTTAAAGGCTTTTGTCCAGGATCCCACCAGGGCCTCAGAAGGAGGCCAAGGAGAAACCTGAGAAGGCTTCCCCATGAAGCTAGCAGGGGGTGCTGGGCAGTAAGCATTGGTGCACATCCATTCATTTCCCTCTCTCCCCTACAGAACGGAAACCTTAATCTACAAGAGATAAGGCAACAAAACCAGTAGCCTAAGGGCACTGAAGAAAACCTACAACAGCTGGGAAAAGGGAACCAGAAAAAAAAATCTACCTAGAAAAGATGGGGAGGAATGCATGCTCTGTTCACCATTACTTGTAGAAAGACTGTGAAAACCAAGATACGAAGTCAGTGACTGCCTAAGAAGAAGACTTAATCATAACATTAGGGAATGCCCTCAGCCCTGCTTTTCATATCACACTAATTGGCACTAAGTGAAACTGGAGTGGAACAGAGCTAGGAGCACTGTGAGAGAAAGATTCTATCTGACATGCATTGCATAGTGAAGATACAGAGCTAAAAACTGAGCCAAAATGGGCACAGGCATTGAGGAAAGAGTTACGGCCCCCACAGCATCACGCTGGTGAAACTGAGGGCCCCTGGTGCATAAGGGTGACAAACACTGCAGACACAGCTCAGCTCTCAACTACAGAAGATAACACAAACTTCCCTACACTGACAGCAAAAAAAGACACAGAAACACCATAAAAACAGTAAGGTAAGTACACAGCATGTCTGATTGTTGCCTCCCCAAATGGATTTTCAACATTCTTGCGTAAACACTGTCTACTTCTTCAGTTGACTCACATTAGTGACGGGCACTTCTACTGTTTGTGGTAAGAGATGAAGTCAGTCTGAGGGCAGTGGCATTGGCATCTCCCTTCAGAGAAAGGGAATCCCGCAATCGTTTCATATAATGATGAAGGAACGAGACAACGTAGGTCAGTACTGGGAAATAGAAAGCTCGGTGTCTCCATTGCAGAATTTATCTAAGTGAATTGTAGTACAACATGATCGGTGAGATTAATAAAGCCTAACAGATACAGGTAGTATTTTTTAAAAAATTATGCTTCAAAGGATACCATAAAGATGACACAGAAATAGTATAAAATATTTGCAAATACTATATGTAATAAAACACTTGTATCTAAAATATATAAAGAACACTTACAACTCAATAACACAAAGACAAATAACCCAATTTAAAAATGAGCAAAGGATTTGAATAATCATTTATCCATAGAAGACACTCAAATTCCAGTAAGTACATGAAAAGGTGTTTGACATCATTAGCATCAGGGTAATGGAAATGGAAACCGTGATGAGATAGCACTTCACACCCACTAGGATGGTTATAATAAAAGTTAATAAATAATAACATATGTTAGTGGAGATGTGAAGAAATTGGAACCCTGAGGCCTTCCTGGTAGGAATAAAAAATGGTACAGCTAGATGCTCAGGAAAAATTGCAGTTCTTTTAAAAGTTAAATAGTTTTATTTGACCCAGCAAACCTGCTACTAGACCTCAGCCAAGAAAAATGAAAACATTCACACATGTATGAATCACAAAAAGTATACAGATGTTCATAACAGCATTATTCGTATTAACTCAAAAGAGAAAACAATTTATGAATAGATCAATAAAATGTTTATGCCCATACAGTGTGTGTTGCTACCCTTCAAGGCCAGGCAGGTTCATGGTATTCATGCAGATGGAAAGATATTCACAGAGCCATTGGGATGCCTTTATTCACAGGTGGGCGAGCCATGAACACTGCAAGCTGCGCGTCTAACTGCATGTCTCAGGTCGTGGCCCCTGCTCCCCAGCATGGCACCCATCATGGCACCTGTCCCCTTGTGTGTCTTTCATCATCTTCACCCCAGCAGGGAAGTACTAGAGGGGAACAAGGCCAACAAAATGCCAGAACATTAATAACATAACATAATTCTGCACATGCGAGCCCACTTCATGTTATGGGAACAATTTATCGGACCCAGTCTCAAGACTACGAGAACACTAGTTATCAGGCCCCTCCAAGGCTATGGGAACACTGCTTCCCTTAGCTAACCAGACACCTGGGTGGGGAAGCCAGACTGCCTCCACTTACCCTACACAGTGGAATAGAGTTTGGCAGCAAAAAGGCGTGAAGTACTAATGCATGCAACTGTAGCCATGACTGAACATTCCAATTAAGCAATAAAAGCGTGTGTATTTTACAAGGCTGCAGCCAACCCTCTGTTTCTTCAGAGGGTATAAATTAAGTCCTGTGTTTTCACTCCTTATCTAGCCTTTTATACAGCTCAGAGAAGCCTGTTTTATTTGTGGGGGCGGGGGGGAGGCTACTTGGTGGCCAGCCATGCGGATCAAGTGTCTGCAGTAAATCTACAAGTTCCTGTTTGAAGAGAGATAGCACTGATTGAGGGAGGAAGCTAGAGAAGATCCCCACTCCCTCGGCCCCCTCTTCCCAGAGGTGCAGTGCTCCGCATTTCCCTCCACCTGATTTTTTTGTTCTGCTTTCCCTCTCCATCCTTCTAAAAGTCTCTGCCTGCATTGAGATTATTAAGGTGGGCTTTGAGACATGAGTTCCCCCATCAGATGCAGGTGGCCAGCATCTGAATACGCCACTTTCCATTACACCAGCACCTGTCTCATGAGTATTGGCTTTCAAAGCCGCAGGCCGCCAGACACACTTTCCATCGCACTACAACATGGGTAAACCTTGAAAATGTTTTAAGTGAAAGTGGCTAGGTACAAAAGGTGACATACTGTATAATTCCATTTATGTAAAATGTCCATAATGTGAAAATCTATAGAGACAATTCAGATTAGTAATTGCCTACAGCTGGTGAGAGGGAGGACATTTCAGAGGAAATGAAAATGATTGATAATGATTACAGGATTGTTTGGGGGTAATGAAAGGTTCTAAATTTGGTTGTGGGTATTTGCACAATTCTGTGAATATACTAAAAGCCATTAAATTACACATTTTAAATGGATCAATTATATGGCATGTGAATTACATCTTAATAATGCTCTTATATTAAAAACAACAACAGAAAAATCCAAAGTTGTTGACTAAATTAAATGATTTTTGTTTTTTGAAATTTTGTCTGACTTTGACAAAGAAAGCCACTCCCCCATGAGAAGCAAGCTTTGTGTCTGAGGGATGCAAATCCTGGTGATTGTGAATATTAGAAAGTTAAAGAAGATAAGTTCTATTTTAAAGTTAGAATTACATATTATTTTATTAAAATTTTTCTTGCTGCCTTACTCTCCTTTGCCTACCCAGGGAAGGATAGAGCTACCAGGTCAGGAGACTGAGCAGACCCCTGCTTCCACATAGGAAGTCCCTCCGAACAATGAACAATGAAAATGTCTCGAGAGCTCCATATGGCAACAGGGGGTGGAGACCCTGCTTGGACCTTGCAACTCTGAGAATGCCTTGGAATTTCTCTGGACCTCCCATCCCTTTTTTAAAATTATTATTATTACAAATGCTATGTTGTGGTGTAGCTATTTCAAAGGACCACTGTGGAAAATAAAACCACAGTGTGAAAGTGGTTAGAAAACTTTAAAATTGTTTTACTATGTATTCCAAGCTGTCGGTAATAGTGCCAATGTCTTCATCTTACAGAGGAAGCTCAAGGGGGCCAGGCTGAGTTTCGGGACAACAGAGTGGCAGAGTCTGGTCTAGAATTTAGGTATTATTTCTATCCCTCTTCCTCCAGGCAAGACTCCTGGTCAAGCACAAGCTGTTCTCAGAAGACCATACCCCTCTCCCAGCAAATTATAGGAAGTGATTTCTTTGGTGATCCATGCATGTGGTTTTATAAATCAATTAGCTTCCCAAATATACTGTAGGTGTCCACATCTGCTACTTTATAATATCAATTGTATCTGTCAAAGATTTATTCTGCGTCAGAAATTCACATTTGATGTTGATTGACTGAAAAAGATTAAGAAGATATCTTAAGCAGTCACGAAAGTGATGGTCCAATTATAAATCGGAAGATTTTTTAAAATATTTTTTCTATTTTTTTATTTCCCTCAGGGGGTAAAAAAAGGTCAGATTCAAAGAAGATAATTTATGTGCAAAGTGCTGTCAAACTTACAAGGATAACTATGTCACTTAAAAGATGATCAAGCTTGCTATCTTTTTATCTGTGGAAAATATATGTCCTATGCACGTATTGCTTAAAATAATAAAGAATATCAGTAAGGAAAGTGTGAATTCATGGCCTCCCTTTACTCTGAGCCTTGTGGGGTGTTAGTAGGGGTATTTATGAGGGTCTGAAATGTGTCTCTTCAGAGTGGCTGGACTCCATCTGAGCCAGGCCTAAAGGCAGAGATAAGCATACATTTTATCCTTCCTCCTTATGAAGAAGAACGTGACTAAACAAGTGCACCCAGTGTTTAATATTCAATCTAAACTAACTCTTCAGCATGCGCACAAACACACACAACTCCCAGAATGCACAGTGCCCTGCCTTCTTCTGGATGTGCTTTCTGCCAGAAACACACTGCATCCACTTCTTCACTGGCTAATTCTTTGTGTGTCAGGGAGTATGGTAAATGTTGAAACCAAATTATACTCCCACAGCCCACTGCGAACTTCCTTCCTTGAGAAGCCATCCCTGACCCTTCTCCCATTGCCACCCCACTAACCTAGCCCCAGACACACATGTAAAATAAGAACCAATCTCCTAATCCCCTTTAACACTACACATCTCATACTGTTTGCTTTTATGTTTCTGTCCCCCAACCCCAACTGTGCACCTCATGAGAACAGGGGCCAGGCCTGGAATGACAAGCTTTGTACTTGCATGTACCTATCCCTCTTGGCAGGACCTGATGGAACAGAGGCTCCATGGATATCTGGTGAGTGACTAAAACTGAAGAAGTGAATGAGGACTCATGCCAATGATGACGACACACAGACCCTCTGCTTTGGGGATCAGTTCTTGGTGTCAGAATGGAGTGCAGACTTCCCAGGGCCCTGCCAGGCTCTGTAACAGCAGCAAGGCCATCAGGCTCCCAGGTTGCTAACCCTCTCTATGCTGCCAGCTCCTCGGCCCAGAAGGAGGTTAACCCTCGGGGAGCTGGTCTGCCCCACACACTGCGCAGGGTTAGAACCTGACCACCCAGTGGGAATTCCAACCCAGAGAAGGCTCACTCTGGCACTTCTTAGTGTCAACCAAAAAGAGATTTGTGGCTATAAAACAGTTTAAGAGTTTATTTAGGGTCTAAAGGAATTGACTCCAGGACACACGGTTTCAGGGGAAATCCTGAACTGTGCTACCTGGAGACAAACAGTGCCAGAGCTTACAAAGGTAAAAACCACAAGCTGGAACACAGTAAACTTTTCTGATTGGTTATTTAAAATGATGTGATGGCTCTTTCAAAAGTGATTGGTCTGGTCCAGGTCCTGGTGATAAAAGGGAGGTAAGTGTTGGCATGGAAACGAGGGGAGGGGCAAGTTCCATAATGTGCTTCTACTACACACCCCAAAATCCAAAAATCCTATTCTCATCTGGCTGCCATAGTGCCTAAGTCTGACTTCCCCAATGACCACCCCATCTTTATTTTAGGACCCCCTGATATTAGCATTTTGTTTCAGGTATTTCAGTTCACACCAGGAGGGAGAGCATACGTGAGTCAGGGTCCTGGCCTAAGTCAATTTTGGACCCTGAGCACTTAATGATTTTTATTTTATTCATGTTACTGCTTACTTACAAATTGGACACCCCTTCCTGTGATTGGTGGAAATGGGAGAACTTTCCTCTTTCTAGCTAGATAGACCTCTAAACCTTGTTAGCTACAAACCTGTGAGCTCGGTGAGCTCATGAACACCCACTCTAGGTCCCTGGTTTTACTCTCTGGTCACTACCTTCTTCTTCCTTATTCCCTTCTATTATGTTTTCCTTTTTGCTCATCTGACAAACCTTGGAATAACCTCTCTTGCCCCACTTCCAATCTCAACCTGTCCTCAACAACATTCTTCTCCATTTAGCATCCCTACTCCTCATCCTCACCTGAGTGTGCACCTGTCTCTTGCAGAGGACTGTCCCCCCACACAGTGAGAGACTGAGTAACCCACAGACCACTCTCTCCACAGCCCACCTGACAGCCTACTTTCTATGCCTCTTGTTACCTAGGACACAGTCTTCAGATTAGACTGTAGAAACGGTCCAAATTGTGGATACATGTTCAAAACCTGCATGGTGCTGCTTTCAAATATGGCTTCAGGCCTCCAGTATAAAATATTAATCAAATATGGACAAAGAGATCTAAAAACAAACTGCCCTGTACTATACTAATTTTGCCTTTACAGTGTACCCTAAGGAAAGTCTATAAAGTAAAACCTTTCTTTTCTTGAAATATGTTCATTACAGTTATATTTGCTGTAAAGAAAAATAATAGAAGCAGTGTAAGTGCCTAACTATAGCCCATTTTATCTCTAAAGATATTGTAATAACATAAAATTCATATACATTATAATATTATGTTAAAAAGAAGGATCCAAAATTGTTAACTATATTCAAAAGTGTGCATAAATGCACACACACACAAAGGAAACCGTAAAAGATTCCCTGCTGTCCCTGTCAGAGAACTTATGTATCTGTGATGAGGTGCCTTCCCTTCCCTCAGAAACAGGCCTGAGGGGTGCTGAGAGGCTGAGTAGAGCGTGGGAAGGCTGAGCTAGGTACCGTGCACGGGGAGCCTGTCCTTCTTGCTTCCCTGGATGGTTTGGAAAACAGGCTCATTACTTTGCTATGTGCACACATATTGGTGTGCCTGTGGCTGTGCTTACCTTTTTGTGCAAACCAATTTTCAAACACAGAATTTGCTTTGTATTGGATTTGTTCTGTTCCTGGAACTGCCTCCTCCCTGTGGATGAGTCCATTCCCTCCCAACACATTCACTACGAAGCACTCCAGTACTCCAGTACTGTGTTCATCTCTATTTTACCAGCCTTTGATCAATGGATATTTTGGTTCTTTGACATTAGTTTGTAAAGTCCTTTGACATTACAAACAAGACTCTACTGTCCTTGTCTGCAATGGCATAATTTTTTTAATATTTCATATCAGGTTGTTTTACAGAAATACTAAACTGAAATTTCCACCAGGAAGCTCAATACCCATTTCCCCATTAGTGGCATTAAGTGATGTTCTGTGGCAATAGGAAAGGCACCTTTATTTGTATTTCACTAGTTGTTGGTAAGGTTGAGCATCCTTTCATACAACTTTTAAGCCCTGGCATTTTCTCTGTAAATCATCTATTCATCATATGTTTCTGTTATTCTATTGCAGTATCATTTTTTCAGTTTATCAGAGCTTTGGTTATATTACGCAGAGCTTGCCAAATGGTGCACAATAGGTATTTGCCATATTTGACTCATAAGCTTGCTGAAATGTGTAGCTGTGGTCCTCAAGCAGACATTTCTAAGGTATTATTGCACCAGACTTTGTTGCTCAGGCCACAGATAGCCCCATTCATTTGCATGAGGATGCTGAACTTATACAGTCTACTTTTACATGTTCCATGATCTGAAATCAGTAGGCAAGTGTATGTTATACATAAATCTTTGGCACATAGATTGCAATTTGTGTTTACTCAGTCTGTCATTTAGTATTTGTCTTTGTTTGCGGCATGACTTAACATAAACGTTTTGCCCTGACTAGTGTAGCTCGGTGGATTGAGTGCCAGCCTGGGAACGAAAGGATCACTGGTTCAAATCCCAGTCTGGGCACGTGCCTGAGTTGCGGGCCAAGGTCCCCAGTATGGGGCACATGAGAGACAACCACACACTAATGTTTCTCTTCCTCTCTCCCCCTGTCTCTAAAAATAAATAAATAAAATACTTAAAAATATATAAATAAATAAACATTTTATATAATTATTTATATCTACATTCTTATGCCATTTGATATTCCTGTCTAATTGTTCAATTGACTATAGTTTCCACAAGGGTAGAGATTTTTGTTTGTTTTGTTCATTCTTATATCCTCAGTGCCTAAAACAGCATCTGGCCCATAGTAGATGCTCAATAAACATTAGTTAAACTAATGCATTAATTAGTTTAATGAATTAAAGAAGGTAGTGTGGGAAATGCAAGATAATGGAGGTATATATACTGTGTCTGTTGTGTTTCCTTTCAGAAGGTGAAACTTATTTGGGGGTGACAAGTAATGTGTGTCCTTCTAGCCACTCCAACTCTTTCTCTTTGATTCTCACATGGCAGCCTGCTCAATGCTTAATAACTAGGGATGAAGCCACAGGACACCCTGGGGCTCACTAGGGCATCAAGATCCAGTTTCCAGTGGGCACTCTCTTTGGGTTCCTCAGTGGCATTGAAGGGGAATCTGTTTGGAGCTACAAGCCTTTTCTGGACCTAGCTGTCCCTGATTGTCATAGCACTAGGTCAATGAGCTAGGTCCTGATTTCCTCAGCTACTTCCAGAATCAAGACCCTGATGCTACAGAGAAAGTAAGTATCTGCAAGCAAGACTCGAAGAAGTGCTGCTGTGGGAATGTGCAGAGCATCAGGAGGGACAATGGAAATGAATCAGGCAGGTGTGAGCTCCAGTTCTGCCTCTGCTCATTAATGGTGCATGATCTCATGCTTACTTTAATTTCTTTCGACTCGGGTACCTGGTATGTGGAAAGGTAATAACAACACCTACCATGGCATTGTGATAATTACAGGTCTTAAAGTGTCTGAAAGATTTAGGTAATCAATAATAGTTGTTATTGCAATAGTAGCATTTTCTGAGAAGCTACTCTTTCTTACTTCTGCACCAAGCATCCTTTGACAAGACTTCACAGATTTGAAAACAGCCTCCCACTGTGTTTTAATTGCAGGAGCAGAGCTACTGATAATACCAGATGTGTTATCACAAATTATGGTTGGATTCCCCCTGCATGTTGAGAGCATGCTTTATCATTTCTGCTTACCAGACATCTGCAGAGTGAGGGAGCTGCAGTTTGAGGGACACTGTAGGTGGCATATTGTACTGGGACTCACCCAGACTGGAGGCTGTGTGTACATGCAAGAAGAATAAGTCAGAATTGCAGAGTACTCAAGAGAGGGAATGTTGTGTGAAGAACAAGATCATTGCTACCCATGCCTCTCCTGCTCCATCAGCCTGTGCTGGCATCCCACCATTGCCCTCAGTGCCCCTAGGAATCCCCAGCCCAACCCCATTTCAATGCACTCCCTGCCCTTCATGTCCCTTCAGGTCCCACCTCTCGCACCACTTTTTCACCCTCTCTGTTTCATACCCCATAACTGATCTCCATCTCCCTAATATTATTACAACAGAGCTAGCAATTCATTTCAAAATGAGACTTTGTATTCCAGATGGTTGACTAAGTATATACATTGGTCTTGTCTTCTCTAAGACCCTGAATTGACAGCAGAAGCAAAAATGAGAATAAATCTATACTACTAAAACATGAGACAATGAGAAGGTGGTCATCAGTGGTCAAAATATACCCAGCACATTTCTGGAAGGCAAAAGAAGAATGGAAGTATATGACAACTGAGACAGGACTCAGATGCTGGAGAGGAGTAAAGTCAGAGTTAGCAGGGCTGGAAGGCAGAATAGATGGAACCACAACCAGGGAACTCATGAGAGGCAGGCAACATTCAGCATGATATTGAATCTCTGAGAAAAACAAAAGTGTAGACAACTGACAATGACTGAGACTTCTATTACGGTTATTGGATCCACTGATAAAGGCCCCCTGATTCTAGCAACAAGTCAGGGGGTGTAGTTGGTGGAGGAGGTAATGAATGGCTCTCTCCATGCACCTTCAATCAAATCCTGCCAGGAACAGGTACAATGATATCACAGACTGCCTTCCTCACCAGAAGAAAAGGCTTACCCACCATTGCTGTTTGTTTCGGAGACAGAAGAAAACTTGGAAATCCCAATTTGTATTCTAAAGATTAAATATTAAATTTAATTTGAAAAAGAATTGGATGTTACTTTAACAAGAGAAAAGGAAATATGAACGAGCTATTGGCCAAAGGAAAAAATTATCAAAAATGTTTAATTAGAATACCTAGAAAATGGCATTGAGGAAATTTTTCAGGTCGTGGAGTTAAAGGAGATGATAGAAAAGGGACATTGGATTTCAAAGCAAGTGCTCTAAGAAAGAGAACATGAAATGGAGGTGAAAACATTTTGAAGAAAAAATAAAAGGATAACTTCCCAGAGCTAGACAGAGGCATAAGTCATTGAACTGAGAAGGTGCATAATGAAATCAGCAAAAAAAAATAAAAAATAACTCTCACCTCAACACATTTTTATGAAACTACAGAATACCAAAAATAATAGAAGATTAAAAAGCCTTGAGAGAATTCAGGAGGGGAAGTTCCTTAGAAACACTTGAGAATCAGTGTTTTACATTTCACACTTCCATGATACCATACCTCTTTTTAGAAAAAAGTGCAACAGCACACCAGCAGATTATAAGGGAAATTATTTAGATCTTAGGGTTGATAGCAAACCAACGCCAAATTATTGATCAAATAGGGTGGCAAAACAGATACATTTTCAAACATAGAGAGATTCAGAAAATTTTCTCACATATACCTTTTCCTTAAATTTAAATGATCTAAAACCTTCCAACAAAATAAAAAGAATGGAATTCAAGATACAGGAAAATTTGGAGTTCAACAACAAGGGGTCTAGGCTGCTCTGTCTGTGTAGTGTCCTTCTCTTTGCTTCACTAGTAAATTCTTTCACTTTATGCTCTAAAAACAAACAAAACAACAACAACAAAACAAAGCATCTAACCTAAAAGTTCAATGAAAAAAAAGAAACTATAGAATTCCAGCTGTGCAACCAGGTCCATGTTGGAATTTGGTGTGTTGGGATCTCAGAAGAAAATCACCTAGAAAATAGAATCTGCCACACTCAATAAATACACGCAGCATGGATGGAACTAGAGAGCATTATGCTAAGTGAGATAAGCCAGGTGGTGAGAGAGAAATACCACATGATCTCACCTTTAACTGGAACATAATCAACAAAAGAAATCAGCAAACAAAATACAACCAGAGACATTGAAATTAAGAACAATCTAACAATGGCCAGAGGGGAACGGGGAGGGAATAGTGGGGGGAAGG
>VMDR010018507.1:0-19116 GCA_007922815.1 Macrotus californicus
CAATGCGTGCATGTCCTTTTTGTTTTGGTTAAAAGGCATCAGTTTTATATGGTTTTAAATTATTCCGCTCCCTGGCTGGAAATAGTATAGGCATGGCGCTATTCTATATCTCATTTTAAAGAAAATAATAATAAAACCTTATGTTTGCTGACAGCTTTGCAACTTATAAAGCACTTTTCACACAGATTACCTCATTTAAAATTTTCCTATTTCTTCTTTTATTGTGGAAATTCTATTGAAGAAGAATTTCCATTTAAAATTAAGGCCGTTATACTATTCTGTTCCTGTATTTCTTAGCCATACATTTCACTGAGGTAATGTCTCTCTCTCCTGGCTCTGTCTTCTCTAAGCTGTATTTATGATTTACCCAGAGGTAAATGGAAATATTGGGAGCCATACGCAAAACTTTCTGTTGTCCCTTATAAACTCAAGCATTTCATTTTAGGAGCTGCTACCCTATTTTAGGAGTTGCTCTACTAAAGTTCAAAGTTGATAGACATATTTTGTATGAAAGGATTTTTGCCCTTGAATTGGGATCATTAGGATAGGGAAGGAGTTACTTTTTTATCTTCCCCATATTTCACATCATTTACTATATACGTGTGAGTTGCTGAGGTTTAAATAAGCAAAGATTATCTCAAAATGTGGCCTGGGAATGGCAGTTTGAGTCTTTCATACACTTTCCTTTCTGGCTTTTCAGCCAACATTCTAATCCAAAATATACTTTAGATCACCGAGCTTGTGTTCGTCTAAATAACAGTACATATGTGAAATGGACCCAAATTGATTGATCTGTATTTGTTTTTAATCTCACATGTTCCTCTTCTGGAGAAGCATGTAAAGGAATCCATTGAAGCTATACTCTATTAATCCATTGGCTCTTTTTGCCCTTAAGACAGAAGCCCCATTTTCACAAAGTCTAAACAAATTCGACCATGTGCTTTGTAGCATTGATGAAATGCATATATTTCTTTCGTTTCTCTATTGTATGTTTGCGATGATTTCTGTTTTTGCAGTAGCGCAGGAATTCTCGTTTGTGACCTGAGTTGTGTTCACCTTTTCTACACATTTCTTGACACCCTCCTACATGCCAAACTTGTGCTGGCTCCTGAGCATAAAAACACATTCTCCAGCCTCAAGTAATTACCATTCAGTGGGTGAAACAGACAGTAAAGCGACAGCTGCCAAATAGTGGAACCAGTGTGTTCAGAGGTAAGGCAAGAGCAGAGTGCTGTAGAAACCATAAGGCAGGGTCCCCTACCCGAGCCCCTGAAGTAAGGCGTGGGTAGGACGGAAGAAAATGTTCAGGAACAACATGGCAAGTGGTGCTGCCGAGTGCAAAAGGGAAGAGAGTATTCTGGCTAGAGTATAATTAGCGATACACATGAGACGTGCTAGCAGCACGCACGTAGAGGACTCTTGTGCAGTTTTAAAGCTGGAGCGCAGAGCTCACAGCAGGCCATGAAAATCAGGAAGCTGGGAAAGTAGACGAGGGGTACATTCCAAAAGATCCTGTAAGGTCAGGAGTTTTGATTTTATTCTGACAGCGATAGAAGGGTCACTTATGAAAGGAATTGAAGAAGTGATGGCAGACTCAGATTTGCGTCTTTTAAAGCCTTCTCTAGCCAGAGTCTTGAAGATGGATAGGGAGGGCCAAAGCTAGTATTAGAACAGTGGTTCTCAGCCCTGGCTGCATAGTAGAATCACTAAGGGGAGCTTTCAAAAAACGCCAGTGCCTGCCCTGGACGGTGTGGCTCTGTTGGTTGGAGCATTGTCCCATAACTCAAAGGTTGCGGGTTCGAGTCCCAATCACATCACATATCTAAGTTGTGGGTTCGATCCCAGGTTCGGGCACAGATGAGAGACAACCAGTGAATGCTTCTCTTTCACATCAATGTTTCTTTCATTCCTTTCTTCTCTCTCTAAAAGCAATGAAAAAAGTGTCCTCTGGTGTGGATTTAAAAAAAAATGCCAGTACCTGGACTCCAGTTCAATTGACCTAAGTAAAAAATCTTTGGGAATAGGACCCAGACATTGGTATCTTTTAAAACATTTCAGTTGAATAAGCCAGGCAGTGAAAGACAAATACCGTATGGTGTCACCTGTGAGTGGAACCTAATCAACAAAACAAACAAGCCAGCAAAATTAGGACCAGAGACATGGAAATAAAGAACAAACTGACAGAAATTAGAGGGGAGGGGTAAGGGGGGAACACAGGAAAGAAGGAGAAGAATAATGCCAAGGAACATGGATACAGGGCCCATGGACAAAGCCAAAGAGGTGGGGGGAGGGTAGAACGTGGAAGGTTGGGGTAAGTAGGGCAGGGAAGAGTAATGAGGGGAGATGGTGACAGCTATAATTGAACCATAAAAAAATGAAAATGAAAAATTAAAAAATAAAGGTATAAAATACTTTAGTTGATTCAAATGTGCAGGTGAGGTTATGATTCATTAACCCTTTCGGTATGAGTGCTCTTTCCGCCACGACACTCCCGCTGTACGAGGTGCCGCGCCGAAAACGCGCACATAGCACATGGTCAGTCCTCCTTTGTGTGAAGACTTTCCTAACCTTATATAAGATCTATACTTAATAAAACAATGCTTTTTTCCAAGTGTTGTTTGTAACTTTAATATTAAGAGAGAATTATATAAAATTCTATTATGTAAGTAAAATTTATAAAAATTATATACAGATGGATGCTGGATATATCTGGCGCTTGTCCGCACAGGTCATCAGATGGATGCTGGATATATCCGGCGCTCATACCGAAAGGGTTAAATAAAAGAGGACATTGGAAAGCTTTCAAATGAAACAGTCTGGGGAAGACAACGGGGTGATAGAGAGGTAGAAGAGCGATTAAGGAGGTTGAATGAATGACTTGGCCCCTTGGTTAAAGGATAAGGAAGAAAGAGGAATCAAGGATGATTTTTAGGTTTCTGCTACAATGACTAGTTAGAGGCATTGACGTCTGTCAGTGATGGGGAAGGGTGAAGATGGCGTGATCAATTTTGAATACATTGAATATTTAAGAGATTTAGTAGGGGTTTGGCAGTGTGGATAGGTAACACAGAAGAGAGTTTTTCAGCTTAAAACATGGATTTGACTCTGATCACTGTAAAGATAGCAGACGAAGCAGTATTAATAGGTGAACTTCCCAGAGAGAATATGTAAAGTGAAAAGGAAAGGTCAAAAGGAGACCCTGAGGGAATAGAAACATTGAAGAGCTGAGCAGGGGAGGCTGAGGAGTAGCCAAAAAGGCAGAATAAAATCTGAAACAAATCTTGCCATGGCGATCAAAAGGAGAAGGCCTCAAGGAAGGCTGATCAGTGCTGGAAAATACTGAAGGGAGGCCTGGAAAAATAACGACTTTTGAATCTTCAATGCTGGAGTAGCTTAAAAGTCATTGCCATCATCTTCACGACTAATTTCAGTGGCAAAAGTCAAAATGCAGTCGACTGAGACCGATATGTGAAGTGTGAAAATGGAAATAATGAGTGTAGACCAGCGCTTCTCAAACTCGAACGCGCATACAGATCACCTCTGGAATCCTGTTTAAAAAGGCAGGTTCTGAGTCAGTGGGTCTGGGCTGGGGCCGGAGATCCCGCATTTCGGACCAACTCCCACGTGATACTGATGCTGCTGGGACACAAGGCATTTCTAAGCAGCACTGGCAGGAAACAATGCCAAGGAGAAGAAGGACATTGCACTGGCCCGAGGGGGTGTAGGGCCCGAGGAAAGAATTTGTTTAGTTCCTTCTTTTCTTTTCAAATGAGGTTCTAAACAGAGACGGGAGATGTAGGATGGACGGAAAACAGAATCACTTCTTTTAAGGCAGTGGAAGGAGTTGGAATAGTGAGGGAGGGAGTGACTTAGGCATGAGCGGGAAAGACACCTAACCCTGGAGAGAGAAGGTAAGGAAGACTAAAAATACGGAGAAGTCTGTCAATACTAAGTGCCCGTCATCTTGCTTTTTAGCCCACAGTTTCTGTCCAAGGCGTTGTTTTATATTTATTTATTTATTTATTTTTAGTCCTTAACTTGGATGGTTAGACTGCGGAGCGTGTTTGTGCAGATGGGAGTAAGCCCACTTTGATTTTCAGGTACATCTTTTTTTTTTAATAAAGATTTTATTTATTTTCAGAGAGAGTGGAAGGGAGAGAGAAAGAGAGGGAAAGAAACATCAATGTGTGGTTGCCTCTCATATGGCCCCTACTGGGGACCTGGCCCACAACCCAGGCGTGTGCCCTGGCTGGGAATCGAACCAGTGACTCTTTGGTTTGCAGGCCGACACTCAATCCACTGAGCCACTTCAGCCAGGGCTCAGGTAGAACTTCAATGTTCAGTGCCTGTCAATAAAAGTTTGAGTGACAAAGTGCGTTCATGAAATTTAATGTGTGTTCAGGGAGAAAAATAGTGGCTTTTTCTACATATTTTTACAGATATTTATATTCCAAACAAAATGCATCCATTCTTGATGTGCAAATTTACGGTGCTGATTGAGTTTTATTGTCTGCATCGCATGCTGGTGACACCGTAGTAAATCTGTGGTGCTGGAATTGTAGTGGTACTCTTTAGCTCCAATTTCCTTTTTTTATTTTGGGGGCTATTTTTTTTAAGTTTTCTTTCAATTACATTTAGCATACAGTATTATATTAGTTTCAGGTGTACAACCCAGTGATGAGACGTCTATGTAATTTAGGAAATGATCACCCGGGTAAGTCCAGTTACCTACTGGCCACCACCCTTAGCTCCAATTTGATGAACTCTTGCTGAACCCTTTCCAGCAGTAAGAACTGTATTTTCTACATTTGGCATTCAGGTAGTTGATGGCTGAAGCAGGTCGCACCGTTGGATTGTCCAGCCATATGTTGTATCTATATTGTATCTAGATAGCTTCTTTTCTGGACCTTGTGAGCGACCTAGGATTATAAACTGAAATATTGTTTGCACAAATGGAGGTCAAGCATTTCCGCCAACTTCAAGCTTTCCTCTCAAGCAATAGCTTGCCCCTGCGAAAGGAAGCCATGACTTGTTTGAAAATGAATTCATTTTATTTTATTTTATTTATTTTTTAATGATCAGAGTGTATATTTCAAAAGCTTCCTCTTTGTGTGATGAATAAAGCAGCTTTCGTGTCTCATTGTGACTGGATGGTGGCATTTGCTGAGAATCTCTGACTCTCCAACCAGTGGCAACAATGCATTTTCCTGTAATTCATCTCCCAGTGTGGGAACGGACATGCATCCCCCTGTGCGCTCTAACCAAGACAGGAGACTGAGCTTTCTTCAGAGGACTTGCTTATTTTCTCTATTAGCGTAGTCAGCATATTTTAAAGGAGGTAGTATGGTTTTTGACAGTCTGTCGATTAGGAAATTAAGAGATCTGTCTGAATCCCATTTTCAGCTCCTCTTCATACACATTGGGTACGACGTTGAATAAAACATTTTGTCGTTTCCACTCCTGTAAATTCTGTTTACTATCTTTTAAACTTCCGTATTCCACAGATGGTATTGTTTTCTTAATTGGAAAGTGGTCTCAGTGACTTAGAAAGCTGCTTAAGGAATATCCTGCCACGTGCTGGCTGTGTGAGAGAGCATTGTATCCAACACTGTATTATGAAAAATTCAAATGCCCAGAAAAGCTGAAAGAATCTTACGGTGAATGTCCACGAATCCACCATCGAGATTCTGCTGTATCACTCCATCCATTTATCTGCCTATCAATCTCTATTTTTTTCTGATGCATTTCAAAGTAAGTTTGGAAACATCCGCACTCTACTCCTAAACACTTCAGCATGCACATCATTAATGAGAGCTCAATATTCATTCACAGTTATTCTTGTTTATTTGCTTGCGGCAAAATTTACATAGTGTCAAATGCACAAGTCCTATATCAACTGTTGGGGAGGAAACCATTCCCCTTCCCTTCTGGGTTCTTTGGCTGGCTTAGTAATTAAAATGATATAGCGCAGATGAATAAGAGAAAAACAAATTTAATTTTGTACATACAGGAGCTCAAAGAAATATGAGACTCGAAGACGGGACCAAAGTAAGCAGCGTTTATACCTTTTAGACAAAGAAACAATAACATGTATGAAGAATTGACAAGACAAAGAAGCTTGGGCGTGGGCTAGTAAATTAGGAAGGTGACAAGGATGCCCCCCCACCCTCTCGGTAACAGGCAGGGCACCTCCCACATGGGGATTCATTTCCTGGTTTCAGGGGGACAGAGGAGGTCAGAGTGTCGTTCTTATACTGGCTGGTTTTTCAAGGAACCAATTCAAAGTAACCAACATGCCAAAGTGGCATCTTTTGGGATGGCAAACTCTGTTCCTCTTCAGGACCATTCAGTGAATATTCCTGAGTGGGCACACCTGTGTGATGCACACCCCTCTCAAGATACAGAAAAATGTTACTACCCCAGAAAGGAAAGAACTCTTGGGTGTTAACTGGACTTCTTGTGGCGATCATTTCCTAATACTGTATGTCCAAATATCAAATCATTATCTTTTACACCCGAAACTAAACTAATGCCTTATGTCAGTTGTGCCTTCATTAAAAAGTAATGGAAAAGGGAACTTTTTTTGTTACATTGGCTTGAGTTTATTTTACCTGAATTTTAGCATGACTGAAAGTAAGATTGCCAAGCTAAGTCACACCAGTGGTCCATCCAGGGGAAATGTATGTGGCTCTTGACACCCTATTTGTTCATCAGGCAGTGGGCTGACAGTTCTTCCCAAGAACCTTGCAAAGTGAACCTCTATCTCTGACAGAAACATCAGGGAACGTGTATTTCACAGACTGTTAGAGCCAGGAAGAACCCCAGGAATTATCCAGTCTACCCCCCACTTTTGCTTTCTAGTGTAGGATTTGAGAAGTCCAGTGGGTTATAAGAGCACATGACTGCCCGTCCTTACCCCTGTAGAAAAGAGAAAGCCAGCAGCCAGATACTCTGCTCAGGGCCCCGTGTCCCTTCTTTCTTTCCTCTTCTTGTCATTGTTATCCCCACTTTACAGAGAGTAAACTGAGTGTGGAAACAGCATTCAATGACTGACCTTTGTCATCCTCAAATTAACCATAAAGATGAGATTAATATCATCAAATATTTTAACTTAGTCACTTATTCTGGGTCTGGTTTCCATGAATTTAAACTAAACGCTTGATTATCCCTGAATTCTAGCTTTTCGGGATTTAGAGAAAAAGCAGATACCAAAATTTGTCATAGTGGCCAGGATTTAATCACATGCCTATAACTGCCCTCTCATGTCAGTTCTTTGGTCCCAAATGTCTCAGACATTTTACTGTGTGTTTTTTCCAGCAGCCACGTGCCTCCTGTCCTGTTCCTAAATAGAGCAAATGTCCGTTCCCACCCACTAACTTTGACTCTATGGTTAGTGTATCTACTTCTTCCTCTTCTTAATGAGTTGAACTTGAGATTCCTCTTTGCAGAGCTTAACTATAGCTGAGTCTTCTGTAAAACCATGTTTAAATGCCATGGGGAAGTAAGAGGAACAAATTTTAATATTCCCTATAATTTTGGTTATTATTGCTTTCATTTTCCTTGGTTCCTTGTCTTTTCTTTAAAAGATTTTATTTCTTGCACAGAGGGGAAGGGAGGGAGAAAGAGAGGGAGAGAAACATCAATGTGTGGTTGCCTCTCGTGTGCCCTCTACTGGGGACCTGGCCCACAACCCAGGCATGTGCCCTGACTGGGAATCGAACCGGCAACCCTTTGGTTCGCAGGCCGGCGCTCAATCCACTGAAGCCATACCAGCCAGGGCTCCTTGTCAGTCTTTGAATGTCAAACTTTGAAATAGGCTCGCTCCCATTGCTCAAGGTATAGTTGTATTGTAACTTTGTACAAGAGTAGGATAGTGGTGATTTCTTGATTTCCAGTTCCCTTCTTGATCATGCCTAACATTTTGTTGACTATTTTAGCCTCCTAGGGAACAGTGTGTTGTGAGTCTCACATCTTTTTTCTGATTCTAACAAATGGTTCAGAGCTCATGGTCTTAATTTCTTTTGGGATCATTTTCCTTACAGTTGACCATAGTTAAATACAGGGTCCGGCACAAATAACACCCCTTTTTGATTGCAAAATCATAAGCATGCCATTCTGTCACATAACGACATCACACTCAAGCACACCATAGGACATTGTAGGTGAGATGTTCAAATTAACACTATAAATTATTACATCCATATTTATTACCCTACCAACCACACTCTGCAGGCATTACTTCTGCTGGACCCTGTATATGCTACTCTTCACCTCTTCCTATGACCCCAAAAAGTTTCCCTGCAATTTAACTCTTCCAGCTTGATATAGTCTACCTTGAAGTCTTCTGTATTCTGGGGCATCCCTGAGATCCACAGTGCTCCACCCTTAGCAGATCACGCATGTTTGCTGATGACCGTAATGCATTGTTGAAGCTCCTCCATATAGAGAAGCAATAACACCTCGCTTTAGTGTGGTTCTTGATGCTTTTATTCATTATCGAACTTCACCTTCACAACAATCCTTTGGTTGCGCAGCTATCATTATTTCAGTGTTTCAGTGGAGGCAATTAAAGCCGTGGCGAATCCACATTTGCAAATTGAATTGTCAAGGTGTCTCTCTCAAACCTAATCACAGTAACTTCTAATTCTCAGACTGTATCTTCGGTGCAGAAATTGCAACAGAGCTGTTCTTTGTTCTGTTACAATGTACATTCAAAATGTACATTCATTTTTGTAAATAACATTTTTCCCTAGGAGAGACGTTGTGGGGATTTATATCAAGATAATGTGTATTGATAATCAAACAGGTAGCTTCAAAACCTGAGGTGATAGATTGGTAAGTACTCAATCACCGGAACGGTTTCCTTCTCTGCGATATTGTGGTTCTTGATGTGATTGCTGTGTTTCCTCTTTGACTCTTTGGGAGATCCGTAAATCAGGACACATGCTGGGTTCCAGTCTGTCATCCTGAGTCTGAGCAATGGTTATTTATTTCCCTTCATTATCCAGCATCTACTTACTGCCCAAATCAGTTGAGAAGCTTTTCATGATGGACCTCGGAGACAAGAAATGCGCACATTTGGATAGCTCTTCAATTACCATCATGCACAGATTGCCTGAGTTTATATGCATATATTTTATTATTATTTCCCTTTTGTATGTCAGATGAATCTAGTATAAATGCACATCTAACAGTATGGGCTCTAGTGACCAAATACATTGCTTTAGTATATCTTTGCTCTGTTATTGATATCCTGGACGAAAAGTAATAATAGTATCTTGGATGAAGGGTTGTAACTGCGGTAAAATTCTGTCCTGTGAATTGTTGCCCAACTATGGACAATTACCATGTCTATTTGAAACCCAACTGCCACAGCGGTCCAGTTCCAAGATCACAGCTTCTCTTTGATCGTCTCCAGATACTATGTTTCCTTTCCATTCCGTGACAAAATGGGACACGTATAAAACTTCTAAAAGTTTTTAAGATACGTTTCTGCAGGTTCTACTCTCGGGACACTACTTGGTTTCTTTTATTAAGTAACTCAATAGCTGCTTCATTATTCTCTGTGTGCTGACTTGTTTCTGTGAGCCTTGTCTGGTTCACTGTCCAATGAGTATTTCTGAAATGTTCTCTGTCCCACAAATCTCCTGTCTACATTGTATCATGTCCTGAGCAAAACCATGTATCTCTTACTGTCATTCGGATCTGCCACAGTGATGCGTATTTGACAGGTTGAAAAAGATGAATTTTCTAAAGTTCCATTAGAACATGTTTTACAAGTCAAATAATATTTTATTAAATTCTTATTGAAGGACAATATACATAAGGGAAAGGGCCTGTGTCATAAATGTCTAGCTTGGTGAATTTGCACAAACAGAATACATCTGTGTGATCATCACCCAAGTCAAGAATACCCAGACCCTGAGAAGCCCCCATCATATCTCTTCCAGTGACTGCCAGTCCCGCAAGAGTAACCGCTGTCATGACCTCTGTAGTGTTCTCACTTTTCCCAGGTCTGGTACATCATGTACACGGAATGAAACAGTACATCCTCGCTTTCAGCTGGAAAGAGAAAGCATCTTTCCCTTAACAGCATGTTTGTGAGTTTAATATATATTATTGCATATAGTTGTATATATTTCATTCTTGTTGCTAGATAGTATTCTATTGATAAATGTACCACAAAGTATTTATCTGTTTTACAGTCAGTCGGAATTTGGGTAGTTTCCTATCTGGGGACTCTTCCAATGTAGTACCTGTCTTTTGGTGACTATGAGTATGGATTTCTGTGAGAGTGCACTGGAAGTCTGCAATACCTGGGGGTGAAATACAAGTCAAATAATATTTTAAATACACTTGATAAATTGACTATATGGGGAAATCTTATGGCGAATCCTTTTGCAAACGAAATAATCGCTCCATAATTTCTGCTATGCAGAATGGATGCTCACATATGGTTGGTTATTTCACAAGGGGAGATACATCTGCTGACTGTCTTTCTAGTATTCATCTAATTGTACTTACGTTAACAGCAATGTGATATTTTCATTGTTGTTATTATCCTCTAGAGCTCAGTATGTTTCAGAATTTGAAAATGCCCATAAAAATATCCTTACCCAATATATACATGTACTTTTCAATACTATTCCATCTACAATTTCATTTAAAAGACAAGCTGAAGCAACAAGACATGCCAACAGATTTCATCTGATCTACATGCATTTTAAGAATGTTAGAGGCCCGGCTGGTGTGGCTGAGTGCATTGAGTGCCAGCCTGTGAACCAAAGGGTCACCGGTTCAATTCCCAGTCAGGACACATGCCTGGGTTGCGAGCCAGGTCCCCCTGGTGGCGGAGCATGCGGGAGGCAACCACACATTGATGTCTCTCTCCCTCTCCTTCTCTCTCCGTTCCCCTCTCTTGAGAAATAAATAAATAAATAAGATAAAAAGAATTTTAAAAAAAGATGATTTTTTAAAAAAGAATGTTAGAGATCATTGATTAATTTAGCTCACAGGATTCACCTTCCATACCTTTTAATGTATCTATTTTTTATCAAATGAGAATATTCTACCAGTAAACATGACAGCGAAGATGTTTTATACAAAAAAGGGTGCTTGATGCAAAGGCAGTGTTAGAAACAAAGGATGTCCAGAAAATATTTGTTTGTTTCTAATGGGGACCATGTAAGGTAAAGGGGACATAAGAAGGGAAGTGTAGAGGACTTAAGCCAGTGTTCAAATTATGGAAAGCTGGAACGCCACAAAGGGGCTGCGATTGCCTTTCCGGAGGAAAGACTCCAGGTACCCCGCAAGGGTTAACTTTGGAAGTGGCATTTTTACGTTTCCCTAAAGAGGAAGCATGAGTAACTGAAATGGTCTACAGGCACAAGTCATCTGATCGTTATTGAAAGTACACTAAGTATCAAACACTGGATTGTACACTAGGATTTTTTTGTAGCACTCTAACTGAGACCAGGTTCTCCCAGAAACAGACCTTCACCCAAATGACTTGAGTGAAAGTGATCACTTGGAAGGTGATCCCAGGAAGTACCAGTAGGGAAGTGGCACCGTGAAACAGGGAAAGGAAAGAAGGCAGTACTTGAGCCAATTCTTGAGCAGGTTATTGCTGTGGGCTGCTGCCGTTCAACCCTGCTGAGTGAAGTCTGAGAGATACAGAAAACTACACCTCGCAGTTGTCACCCACAAGGGGTGATTGTCTTCCAACTCTCGTCCGTCCTTGGCTGACTCATTTATCCACTCCCTGCATGAAGATTTCTAGCACTCCACCCAAATCATTATCTGTATGGTCTTCCAGGAATCCCATGTGATCAAACCCAGTGGACACTTTGAACATGGGCTTTGGTGAGGACTGACTGCTTGGGTGCCCATGCTGGCTCCGCCCCTCACTCTCTGTATGACCTTAAAGCAGCTCTTTAACATTGTCTGTGCTTCTCAGTCTCTTCAATGCAGAAAACCGCAACAACAATGTACACAGCGATACCTCATAAGGTCATCATGATGATTAAATGAGATAATGCATGTAAAGGGCTTAAAACAGTGCTTTGAACAGAAGAGGTATCAAGTAAATGTTCTTTAATATGATTTTCATCATGTCTTGTGATATCTGAGGCATTTAAAAGTGTTTTTGAAATTCATTCTTGCCCATCTTTCTATGAAAGTACACTTTCCAAGTAGTCTTGCCTCTCCAGCCATGTTTCATCTTATTGGCTAGTTTTGCTGTGTTCTGTCTTTATGCGTTGTACTTTCTAGGGCTCTATGTTTAACATTCTGTTCTGCTGAATCAATGCACCATGCCAATGAGAATGCACTCTCAGTGATGACTTCTGTTACTCTTCTGTCATGGTTTCTCATCCTGGATCTCTCTCTCTCTCTCTCTCTCTCTCTCTCTCTCTCTCTCTCAAAATAGACCAGGAGGGACAAAAGTAGGTTTATAGTTGTGAGTATGCAAACCACAGACTTCATTCTTATATTATGATTTGTTCATTATTGTATTGTTTTTCACGCGAACAACTGTAAGCCTACTTTTGCCCCGCCCTGTACAACTATGCCACAACACCGCCAGTCCATCTGACTGCATTGACAGTTGTGTGTGGCATGTCCTCAAAACCTCCCACTCATTAGGTCCAAGACTGAACTCACTGTCTTTTCCCTGGAGTTGCTCATCCTGGATTCTTTGAGTAGATAATGAATAATACCTCTGTCTAACAGGCACCAACCAGAAAGCGGGGAATCTTAGACTCCTTTGTTTACCCAGTGCTTCCTGTAGTGCCTGTTATCTGGTAGGTGGTACAGAAAATGGTGACCCACAGGCTCGATGAGGGGAGTGCTGAGTAGCAGTACTTAGAGGAGTAGGTGGATTGTTGAGTGAGTCTGTAGCCTGTAAGTTTATCTACTTAAGTATTATCTGATGATCATGTACAGTTGAAGGTCAAGGATGAGGAAGTACGTTCTTAGTGGGACGCATACTGCCAATGAACCAATTTATCTTGCAACATTGTACACACTTAGCCACTTTGGGATGAAAATGTTAATCATGTGTTTGTCTGAAATAATGGTCTAGGCTATAAACTTCCCCCGTTTTGCACAATTACGTATCTACCCACATAATAGAAAAAACTACTTCTTCATATCCAGAATGGCCATTGAAAAAATATGGTTTATTTCTACCCTTGTGGAAATGGACCATAGGATGTATAAAAAATTCACTAGCATGCATATGAATGGCT
Source organism: Macrotus californicus (assembly GCA_007922815.1). Classification (NCBI taxonomy): domain Eukaryota; kingdom Metazoa; phylum Chordata; class Mammalia; order Chiroptera; family Phyllostomidae; genus Macrotus; species Macrotus californicus. The sequence continues at coordinate 13,248 of VMDR010018507.1, forward strand.
TACCATGTAGATAGAAGAAATACTCAGCATTCTAAAAATGTGGTTAGGATAGTGTAATGTCACTAATTAAGTCTGATTTAGGCCCAGGCAACTTGAAATCAAAGATTTTTTTTAAGGGAAGTTAATTTTATTATTTTCAGTTCCACACAGTATATGACAAGAGGCTAAGAAAACAGTGCCAATTATGCATAACAAAGTAGCCTGCTATGATAGGTTGAAGAAATGGTTTGTAATTAGAATCACTTCTGTGTTGTTCCATGCTGGAAAAATATTTCAGAACACTTTACAGCCCTTTTTATTTATAGTTTAAACAGTTCCTCAGAATGGCATTGACACTATTAATTTAGTAAACTCAAGATTAAATGGAATGATCAAGAACTATAAATCTCAGCTGTATAACAGGTGCTGCACTACCCAGTGGGCTCCACAGTAATCATGAAACAAACAAAGAAAAAATTATAGTGCTCAACAATTATAAGGCGAGACTGACATTACACAGAGGCCTGGACATGTTCACTGAAGTTGGAACAGAATATGCCGACCGGTCTTGCAGTACCTGTTAAACGCCCAGACAGAAATGGACCTGATAAAAAGAATGCGTGCCGCTTACTTGGTTTTACGTACTCCAAGTACCCGATTCTTGATTCCGTGTCACAGTCCCTAGTCTGGTAGGGTGTATCTAGTCCTGAAGTTCATTTACAAAACACCTCCCGTCCTCCTTTAACCCTTTCCGTACGAGCGCTCTTTCCACCGCCACACTCTCGCTGTACAAGGTGAGCCACTGTGAGCCATTGTATGGGCGCCGGATATATCCGGTGCTCGTACTGAAAGGGTTAAGGCCTAACTTCACAAAAGTTTGTGGAGGCAGCGACAGGGTTAATTAAGGAGGCCTAAACTGACATGACGAAGTGAGACCTGGGATTTTATCCCACTGGGCTGTGTGCATTTTCCTTGTCCACCCACAGCCAGTCTTTGCCCTTTGCTGCCCTGCTGTGTATTCTGGGAGGCTGCTCTGTGTCATTGCAGATGTCCCATGCCCTTTGCCTTCCAGTTGCTTTCGCCACTGGGGAGCCCTAGCAGGAAATTGAAGAGAGCAGGCAGAGTGAGGTCAGGATATTTATTCTCCTGGTTGCCTCCCTGTGAAGTCGCCTCCGGCTGACTCTGTCCCTTGACAGAAGGTTACTGCTCTTCTGAAGGTGGTTTTTCCTCATGACTCTTGGCTCCTGGCCGCCTCTCCCTCCCATCATTTCTTGTGCCTGGATGTGGTGGCAGCAGCGCCACTGGTGCAGGCCTGGTTTTTGTATTACCTACGGTGAGTTTCCTATACCCTGCATGTATTGTCACTTGTTCCTTTGTAAATAAACCTCTCCGACTATGCGGGCCAGATCACAGAGGAACATGTGTATCGAGCCAAGATACTCCAGAGGATGGTGGAGAGACATTGAAGGGTTTAAATAGGAGGGTGGGTGATCAGGCTTATATTAGTTATTACTGTCTAAAGTATAGACATTAGCCCTGGCTGGTGTGGCTCAGTGGATTGAGTACCAGCCTGCAAACTGAAAGGTCACTGGTTCGATTCCCTGTCAGGGCACATGTCTGGGTTGTGGGACAGGTCCCCAGTTTGGGAGGTGCAGCCGATCGATGTATCTCTCAAACATCGATGTTTGTCTTCCTCTCTTCCTCCCTTCCTCTCTCTCTGAAAGTAAATAAATGAAATATATTTTAGAAAGTGTAGACATTACAGTGAAAAACAGAGACTTGAGGAGGGAGACTATATAGAGTCTATTTCACACATGTGGGCAAAGTATAACAGAGCTTTGCGGTGGTAATATGTGGAAAAAGGGAAGTTCTAGATTAGAGAAATTAGTAACCGATTACATATGGTACTCAGTGAGGCTTAAGGAAGATTTAGAATGCCTATCAGGTATCTTACTTCATAGATAAAATGGATGGTGGTTGATGACTTTGTGTCCTATGGCTTTATTTCCATTTCATGAAACCAGCATAAAGAAAAGATGGTGTGGCCCTGGCTGGTAGCTCAGTGGATTAAGTGCCGGCCTGTGAACCAAAGGGTCACTGGTTCGATTCCCAGTCAGGGCACATGCCTGAGGGGTTACGGGCTAGGTCCATAGTTGGGGGCATGTGAGGGGCAACCACACACTGGTGTTTCTCGCCTCTCTTTCTCCTTCCTTTCCCTTCTGTCTAAAAATAAATAAATAAATAAATAAAGTCTTTTAAAGCTTTTTTCTTAAAATAAAAAACAAAAGATGGTGTGGACATTAATGGAAAAGACAAAATAGTGTGGTCATATTTATTTTTAACCTTCCAAAATGAAGTATTTCAGAGCATAATCTATAGGCCATCCATCTTCCATCTTTGACTCACGATGATACCAAAAAATAGTCTCAGTATAAGTCTGTCATACTTCCCAAATATAATCAGCATGAATTTTTAGATATTGTTACAAGAAATTTCCAGAATGCCTATCTGCTCTTGAGTTGCCCCAGAGGAAGACCCTAGGAAAAGATTTTGAGAGCAAGTGCTTTATTTGGGAGTTGAGGAAAATATCAGTAGGGGAGTGAGGAAGTGAGGCAGGTATGACAAGACAGCCAGTCAAGGACGGTGCATTATCAAGCAGGTCACCCCGGTGGGCCATTGGGGCTTTGTGTCCCTGGGAGAGCTCTGGAACCCTTGAAACACACACTCACCGTCCCCTCCCTTAGCACCAAGGCAGCTAGAACACTCTTACCCCAATGCCTACGACCCTCTGTCATTGGTTATAGGCTGCCCCTGGGAGGTGGAGAGGGGAGAGGGGAAATGTCAGCTCTCTGGCGTATCTAGCCTACCACGCAGGTGGCAAAGCAAGCTCTTTGTGGCAACACACAGCCTTCAAGGGATGAAACGTGAGTGACGGCATTGGAAGTCAGACTGCCGGGTATTGAAGTGGCATGGGCGAGGTGTTTGGCGTATTCTTTTATAGAACCTTGCTAGAAGTGTATTCCTATTTGGTTCTAGGACTTGAGAATAGACTGAGTTAAATGTTTACATATACCACTGAATGTCTAGGTGACCTTCAGGAAGATAATTTAATAGAAGCTCATGTTTGCCATTGAAAAACAAGTAAGGAATGCAGTTGTCCAACAAAGTGAACCATTTTTAATGAGTAATATAAAATGTGAGCTATTTGGATGTTAAATTGAAAATGTCTTCTTAAGACTAGCATTGAATCCTATGTATTTATTTTTTTCCCTTTTATTCCAGTTGAGAGAATTCAGAATCAGTGGGATGAAGTACAGGAACATCTTCAGAACCGGAGGCAGCAGTTGAATGAAATGTTAAAGGATTCAACACAATGGCTGGAAGCAAAGGAAGAGGCTGAGCAGGTTTTGGGGCAGGCCAGAGCCAAGCTGGACTCCTGGAAGGAGGGTCCCTACACAACAGATGCAATTCAAAAGAAAATCAAAGAAACCAAGGTTAGAATCAAAGATATGTTCTTAATATTAAATACCGGGTACACTGGATACAATTATATCAAGGATTAAAATTTAATGATTTTTAATGTAAACTTTTTAAAAGAAAATTACATTTAAGCTGAAATGAACAGCAAAGTAGAGATTAGAGGAAAATGGATGGCTAATATCGATCTTAAAATCAATTGAGTTTAGTGGCTCAGTGGATTGAGTGCCGGCCTCCGAACCAAACGGTCGCTGGTTCAATTCCCAGTCAGGGCACATGCCTGGGTTGTGGGCCAGGTCCCCAGTAGGGGGCGCGTGAGAGGCAACCACACCTTGATGTTTCTCTGCCTCTCTTTCTCCCTCCCTTCCCCTCTCTCTAAAAATAAATACATAAAATCTTTAAAAATAAATAAATAAATAGAGTTCAATAATCTTCATATAAAGGGCTTGTTTTCACATTGCACCATCTTCAAAAACTGCTTCAAATTTGATGTACATACTTATGTAGGAATGTAAAGTCAATCAGTTAATGCCTTCCTAGAAAAAGTCACAGGTCTACTTTTTCCCCCTTTATTTGAGGGCCCCGAGTAGAAGAGGGTGGAGCGAGAGGACGTGTATAGCAGAGATAAGCTGTGTGCTCACTGTGCTCCCGTTCTCTGTCCTGCAGCCCAGATTCTCTTCTTTCTCTTCCTTCTCTTCTCCCCCCTCTTCCCCCTAAAACCGCACCAATTTTTGGTCCACTTATTAGACTACAATTCTTCAGAATGAAAGAAAGAAAAAAGGGAAAGGAAATAAAATTTGTTTGACTATGTTTTACCGAGCACTGTGTATAGCGGTTTGCATGCATTTAATTCTTTCAAACCTTGTATTTATGGGTCAGTTTGGAGAACCCCTAAATGTTAAACAAAGGGTAGCCTTTAGGACATTTTAAACAAGGGAGTCCATGGGTGGGAACGTGATCGGATTGGGTATTTGATCAAAACCCTCCAAAGATATTTTTTTCTGGCAGAGAAAGGCCTTTGGCTGAGCAGACATCTGAATCTCAGATTAGCTATGTCCTCTGAGAAAGAAGTCATACAGCGTTTTTTTGGATGAAGTGGCTTCCATTTCTAAATTAGGCGGTGTTAAGCTATGCTAAGCTTTATAGCGTATGTACTTCCACCAAGTTCATCCGAACAAGAAACCCTGAAGTCTCAATAGCTTAATACAGTAAAAGTTAATTGCTTGGTCGCCTCATAGTCCAATAGAGGTCGAAGAGCTCTCCTCGGGAGCTGTCCCCCAAATGGTCACGTGGAGTTCCAGGCTGTTCCAAATTTATTAAACTAGCTTTCTAAACTCACAGCCGCCCAAGGTCAGTGGAAGAGAAGGAGAGAAATTGTGGACTCCATGGGGTTGTGTGACCGGGGCTGGAGATCGTTTACGTTACTTCCACCCACGTCCTATTGAGCAAAACTCATTCCCAACTTAACCTCAGGAAGAGTACATGGGAAGCATGAGCTGGTGAACTTTTAGTCTCTGCCATGGCTACTTTTCCCAGGGACCTGAACTACTTTGAGGACAAGGCATTTGTTTATATGGCAAGAATGTTAGAAAGTCACATAGGATTTTACAGACTTATCATTACTTCACTTGGAGGCAACATGTAGGCAAAGAAAAAAGTACTGTTTCATGAGACACTCGTTACCACTAAGATTTTCTCACTTGGATGAACATAGATGACTTAGGAATGTCTTATGATGAGTTTCCCAATACCTGGTCTGACTATGTGAAATACAGGACCTATGTGGTTATTCTTGAAGGCTCTGGTCTTATCCATAAGGTTCTCAGTATGTTACGCTACTCCCTTCTCCTCTAAAAAAATGTAGGAATCTGTGAATCTAGCAAATCACAGAACAAGGTGGATAACGGGTGAGAAGGCATGAACAAGAAGGAGTCTGCACTGGACCATTGACTGAGGTGAGGGGAAGAAGAGGTGAGAGGCACACAGTGACAGATCTGATTAGCAGAAGAAGACTCTGGAGGTTGGCAAATGAGAAATAATCATCTTAACACCTTCGAGAATCCTAAAGTGATCGCAAGAATGATTAGGATTTAGTAGCTCAGAAATGCAAGGAGCTTTAAATAAGAGACAGAAAGAATTGCAAAAGAAAATGTGGAAGGAGAAGAACCCAAGTTCATTGTCAAAGCAAACAAGATGTTTTAAACATCTAAAACAAAGACAGGACTGTATTATAATTGCTATCTTTGTGCAACTTTTAAGATTAAAAAAATTGCTTTTGAATAGCCAGGCTAAAACTACACCATAAAAATGGCTCAGCCGTTATCTATAGAAACTGATGTTTTTGTTTGTGTGAGGAATTTAATCATACATATTGCTGCAACTTCAATGCAAGTTCATAATACAGATAAAGGTG
>VMDR010018508.1:0-19116 GCA_007922815.1 Macrotus californicus
AACGTGGCTGAAATACAGACTTTCCTGTCTCCTGGGTAAAAAAAAGTTAGCTGTGTGTTAAAATAAAAGAACTATTGTGGATGCGACTATTACAAATAAAACCAGGTAGAAGAGCTAAAAATGAAAGACAAAAATCCACTTTTCTAAAAATGTCTAAAATAATCAAAAACACTGTTTAAATAACCAATCACTTTGAAAAAGATGAAGAGTTGCCAAATCCACTAATATAAATGAGATACATATTTACTTGGAATCTACAATTTCTAAGAATAGCCAAGTAGGACATTATTTATTTCACTCTATTATTATAACATGCCATCCTTATTCATAACAGCCTACATTTATAACTTACTATTAAATGAGACACTCCATTTTTTGGCTCCATGGCAATGGAGGGAAGCAGGAGTAAAAATAATCTAGTAAAGCAGTAACCCAGAAATCACAAATAATTCCTTTGGAACACACTGTATGATTTCAATTTTATTGCCTGGACACAATCCAGTGATGAGAAAGGATTTCAAAAGGCAAGTAGGGGTAAAAAGTCTGCAGTTGAAAAAATTTATATAGCTATGTTAGATTCCTCTGATATAAATGATAAAAAGCACCCTATGTGTACATGGGACATACTGTCCCTTACAGAACTGGATGAGCATATACTTCACCTGGCCAATGTAAAGCAGGGGCCTCCCCACTGAGCTGACACAGTGTTCTTCCAGCGGCAGGGTCTGCTGTGTTCAAAATTACTATCAGATTTGTGATTTGGGGGCTCTAGGAGGACAGGGATCATTTTTAAAGTAAGTCACTGTTGAGTTGTAGGGAACTCCAGACATAGCAATAAAAAGAAATGATTTCTGCCAAGAACCACTTGTAGAAATTTGGGAAAAATCACTAAGGGCACCAATTTTATGAAGAACCAAAGTTATTATACCTTTAAAAAATAGTTGTTGGTCCATGCTACCCAGAGCAATCTACAGTGTCAAGATAATTTCTATTAAAATACCAATGTCATATCTCACAGATCTAGAACAAATATTCCACAAAATTTTATGAAACCACAAAAGACCTCGAATAGCCTCAGCAATCTTGAGAAAGAAGAACAAAGTTGGAGGTATCACATTACCTGATATCAAATTATATTACAAGGCCATTGTAATTAAAATAGCATGGTATTGGCATAAGAACAGACATATAGATCAATGGAACAGAATAGAGAGCCCAGAAATAAACCCATGTCTTTATGGTCAATTAATATTTGACAGAAGAGGTAAGAACATACAATGGGGTAAAGACAGTCACTTCAATAAATGGTGTTGGGAAAACTGGACAGATACATACAAAAAATGAAACTAGACCACCAACTTACACCATACACAAGCATAATAAACTCAAACTGGATTAAAGACTTAAATGTAAGTTGCAAAACCATAAAAATCCTAGAAGAAGACATAGGCAGTAAAATCTCAGACATTTCTTGTAGCGATATTTTTTCCCTAATAATCTCTGTGGGCAAGGACACAAAGGAAAAGTAAACAAATGGGACTACACAAAACCAAAAAGCTTTTGCACAGCAAAAGAAACCATTAACAAAATGAAAAGGAACATACTGAATAGGAGGGCATATTTGCCAATGATACATCTGATAAGGTGTTAATTTTCAAAATACATAAATAACATTTACAACTCAAAACCAAGGAGGCAAACAACCCAATTAAAAAATGGGCAGAGGACCTGAATCTTATCCAAAGAGGACATACAGACGGCCAGCAGACATATGAAAAGATGCCCAATGTAACTAATCATCAGAGAGATGCAAATTAAAACCACAATGAGCTATTACCTCACACCTGTAGAATGGCTATCATTAATAAGTCAACAAACAACAAGTTCTGACAAGGATGTGAAAAAAAAAGGGAACCCTTGTGCACTGTTGCTGGGAATACAGTATGGAGTTTTTTCAAAAAATTAAAAATTGAACTGCCTTTTGAACCAGTGATTGCACTTCTGAGAATATACCCAAAGGAACCTGAAACACTAAATTGAAAGAATATATGCACCCCTACATTCATAGCAGCCCTATTCACAATAGCCAAGATATGGAAACAGCTCAAGGGCCCATCAGCGGATGAGTGGATAAAAAAGCTGTAGTACATTTACACGATGGAATACTACTTGGCCATAAAAAAGAAGGTAATCTTAACTTTTTTTTTTTTTAATTACTTTATTGTTGTTCAATTACAGTTTGAATTTTCTCCCCATCCCTCTCCCCCCACCCCAGCCAATCCCACCCTCCTCCCCCGTTTCCACCCTCCCCCTTGGTAATCTTAACTTTTGTGACAGCATTAATGGATCTAGAGATTATAATGCTAACTGAAATAGGCCAGTCAGAGAAAGACAAAGGCCATTTGATCCCACTTATATGTATAATCTAATAAACAAAATAAACTAAGTAACAAAATAGAAACAAACAGAAGATACTCAGAACAGACTGACAGCCATTGGAGGGAAAGGGTTGAGGGACTGCATGAAAAAAGGTGAAGGGGTTAAGCAAAAAAAGCCACCAAAAAAATATATATCACAGACACAGACAACTGTGTGACGACAGCCAGAGGGTAAGGGTGCTAGGGTTGGCAGAGGTAGACAAAAGTGGGAAAATGGGATGAAAAGACTCTTGGGGCAATGGGTGCACATGATGGAGTGTGCAGGCGATGTATACTTCAAATCTGTATGGTTTTATGAACCAGTGTCACCCTAATAAATTCAAATAAATACACACATACATATTTTTAAAAAGGAGGTCAAGTTGGATCATGACTGAGGTTCCAGCCTGAAGAAAGGCTATCCTCCTAGTGGGAAGTGCCGGGAATGTCACCGACCTTGACTAGGACCCTGGGGAAGACAAAGGTCATTAATGCCATTGGCAGTCTCTCAGGCCTCAAGCTCTGACAGTTCCCAAGGCTTCTGAAGTCCAGCATAAGAAGGGTTAAAAATGGAAATTCCAATACAGCAATCGTGCTTGCGGTCCTGGGGTTCTTTTAAAGAATAGTGTGAAACTAGACACCAGAGCTGCATCTATTCCTATGCTTTGATATAGCAGCTAGCAAATAAGTCATGGAGAAGGACACAGTCTGAGAGAGTAGAAGCTAGTTCTATCAATATTAATATAGTGTACAATCTTAACAGGCTCCTCACACTTACTTAAAAAAAAATCTCGGTTGGGGAGCTGGGTGAAAAAGGCAAAGGGATTAAGAAGTACAAATAGACAGTTACAAAACAGTCACAGGGACATTAAAGTACAGCACAAGGAATACAGTCAGTAATATTATATATAATAACTATGTGTGGTGGGTGGGTACCAGATTTATCAGGGTGACCACTTCGCAAATTACATAAATGTCTAATAATTATGTCATGTACCTGAAACTAATACAATAATTTTCATCAACTGTAATTCTAAAATTTTTTACAGATTTAAAAATAAAACAAAGACCAAGGCAAAAAAAAAAATACTTCCTTTTCTTTGAAATAAGAAGACAGAAGTAATAGAAAGGGTAACACACCAGGAATTCTCTTTCTGATGCTGAATCTGACAATTTTGGTTAGGAACTTTTGAAAAACCTTCTTTGATGCTTCATGTTTTATTTGTAATAGTGAACTTTTCATTCTTTCATTGAACAAATTTCCAAGTACCCATCATAGTGATAATCTTCAGGTTCACCCGCTGCGCAGTTCTTCAGTGGGTTGAACAGGCACACGGCACACATGATCTGACTCGGTTTTATCAGGATAAACACTAGATGAGTTCAAGTGCAGGGGATTATAAAGCACTGTATGATGCAGGACTTGACTGAGGTAATGGGTTGACTTCCAGTTCAGGATGGAGTGTGTTTTATTGGTAAGAAGAAGACTATTAAAGTGAATTGTTTAGAATGCTTTAAGAATTGGAGTGTTAAATCTCATCCAGGCTGATCCTGCAGCACAATGCTCCTTCTGTCTAATTCTTAAATTCTGTTATTATCTGAGGAATTCTCTGATGAATATTTAAACTCTGGCATCATCTGATGAGAAGAATTCATTTACTACACATACGAATGTGAGGATATTAAGAAAGCACCACACCTCATTGTATATTGACTTTAACAGAAGTAGTTCAGTGAAGTGTCAGAGAACACTGTTTCCTTGAGGTGCTCAAAGGAAGCTCAACCCAACCTTTGTTCTGTCTTTTAGAAAACACATGTTTATACTTGTCAATGGCATTACAGTTGTCTAATTCACAAAAATCAGAGTGTCACAGCCCCTTGAGTATCCTGAACAAGGTAGTCTTTTTATTTAGGAAGACGATAAAATTCTCCTGGGATTTTTCACCCCAATTAACACTCTAACCAGCTGCACATTCTCTTTTCTGGCAAAAGGTCTTTCAAAATCCAAGACTGGAGTCAGGTTTTTGTTTCAGGTTTTTTGAGCGTGTTTTTTTTTTTTTTTTGACCTATTATATCCAAGTTAAATAGGCTATTCATGTAATAATAATGCTGTTGTGAAATTTTTTTCAATACTCACAAATTCTCAGCATAGTACAAAAATTATTCTGCAGTCGGTAATTCTGACTTATACCCCAAAACTTAATTAAAGTTAACCTTCAGCCTGAAGAAACCCTAATGAATTTCCTTTCTGTGATTTAAGATAATTACGATGACATAAATGGTGATGTGCTGATGAATGGCTGCCACTGTTCATCTGATGGGAGAACCACTTGCAAACATCTTCGCTGGGCTCTGGCAGATTCTGAAGGTGGTTGATTGCAACTATTAGTAATAAGCAGATATAGGAATCAGTCGTTCTGGTTCCACATTAGTTCCATCTAAATGACGGTCTTTCCTCATATCATTTTATTTATACCATGGATAGTATTAAAGACTTTTTCTTTTATAGTTTAATTGTTACCTAAATAGTACTAGTAAATATCTTCTCTGAATGTTATTACATTTTTAGTGTATAATCACACACAGAATCAACCTTGTGATGTATATATGATATGATATACATATATGTTATATATGTGTATGTATGTGTAGTTTTTGTTTGTTTAAGACAATTATTGCTTATTTAAGATGTGATTTTTGCTTTTCCCTTCAATCTCTACTCCTGGCCACTTCGCTTCTCATTATCATATTTTGCACAGAAGAGAAGTGGGGTTTAGGTCATTAAACAGCCCACACCATACATATCACATCTATGCTCACACTATAGACCCCAATGACTGTGATATCCCAGTTTGCAGCTGAATAGGTCACTTGTGAAAACCATATTGGCCCTGAAAAACCAAGGAGAAGCAATGGGGTTATTCAAAGTCACTAAGGGTCCTGGCTCTTTGGTCTGAGATAAACAGAACAAAGCTCAAGCCAAATCAGAATTGTATCATATTCAAAATTTCTCACAAATATCTTTTTAATTCATCATTTTTCTTATTTTATTTACCATTTGTGAATGACCATATGACATTAGTATAACTAATAGCTATCATTCTAAATACATGGATTGTCTACAACTTTTGAATACACAAATTTGGATAGAGAAAGGTTATCTACTTAAGATGCATTATTGCCATTGGTGACAACATGGATGGACCTTGAGAATATCATACTAAGCAAAATAAGACAGAAAAAAGTCAAGAATCATGTGATTTCACTCACATGTGGGTTATAACACTGAAGCAACAAATGAACAAACAAGAAAATCAAACAAATGCAGACACAGACAACGGCTCGGTGGTTACCAGCGGGAAGGGGGTTGGGGGGACAGCAAAGGATAAAGGGGGCCAAATATATGGTGACGGAAGATTTGACTTTGGGTTGTAAACTCTCAATACAATACACAGATGATGTATCACAGAATTATAAACTTGAACCTATGTAATTTTAGTAACTAATGTCACTCCAATAAATTTAACTTTAGAAGAGGAGAATATGCCTATCTATGATTGGGATATAGTACACCTGCATGATACAAACAGGCAAACTACTTGTGCATAAAGCAGTAAAATGAGCAAATACAGAATGGCCAAGAGAAGGCTGGTTTGGCTGACACAAGAAGGAGAAAGAACGCCGCAGACAGGCACGTAGAGAGTGAACGCTGTGACCCGAAAGAGGGGGGGATGACCTCACCACAAGGGAGTGGGGGCTGAGAGAACAGGGGTGAGGGAGGGCACAGCTCTTTCCTCTGTAGTCACAGTGCATGACACTGTGGAATTCAGCCGCTAATGATTCAGTATTTTCCTTGGATATTAAAAGCTTTTCCAACCTCAACATTATTAAAATACTAACATGTCTAGCGAGAGTAATGTCTTAAGCTATAGGTTGTAAACTGGAATCTCCTGGTCAATTATTTAAGCCGCAGACAAATTTTTATGACTTGCACCGTTCTATACATTGAAGCAACATTTAAAATCAGGAGGTTCTATGCCTTACTTCATGAGCTAACACTTTAAGCCAGAGTTTCTTCATCTTTATTTTGTTGAAGGCCATGGGTCCTTTTTGGAGTCTATTAAAAGCCATGTGCCTCCATAATTCATTAAATTTATTAATAATAAATTATTAGTTCATTAGTTCACATAATTCATTAGTTACTTCAACTAAATTTATTGAACAGTTACTAGGTATCAGTCCCAGTTCCAGGCTCTGGAGTTCTTAGCAGTGGACAAAAATACCAAAACCAAACAAAATTAAAAAAAAACAAAACCAACCCTCAAAGAACTTTTGATCTAGAAGGGAGTACATGGAAAATAAGTAGGTAAATACATTATGCAGCACATTAGAAGGTGCTCTGCTATGGTGAGAAACAGTAAATGGGAGGAGGCAGGGAGTGTTTGGGGTGCCTTTAAACAGGTGGTCAGGCTAATGCTCAGCAAGGACCTAATATTTGAGCAAACCCATGAAGTTAGTGAGCCGGCCATAGAAAAGTCTTCATTTTGTAATGTATATATAACAGCGTACCACACACAGCATTTTGAAGAAAATTTCACATGCTACTCCCCAGTGTCCCTTTTTTTCCTGAATTGCCTGGTATACTTCATTACTTCCTCTGCATTCCGTTCTCTTACCTTTGGGGGCTACAGAACTAACTGCCAAAGTACCATCTATTTCCTGCCATAGACTAGTTTTACACACAATCCAAGACAGCTTTTGACCTCAGGTTATCTCTGGCTATTTATTCTTTCAAACACTTATTTTTTAAAAAAAGCTTACTGAGTCCTATGTCAGATATACTGAGGATTCTGGAATGGGCTAAACTGTGTAACCCTGAAACCCACGTGAAGCCCCAAGCCACAGTAAGTCAGAATGTGAATGTCCTGGAGATAGGCTCTTCAAGGAGATCACAGAGGTTAAATGAGGTTATTAGGGAGGGCCCTTCCTCCACAGGACTGGTGTCTTAAGAAGAGGAGATAAAAACACAACTAGACACAGAAGGAGGACCATGTGAAGACACAAAAGGATGACTGACAGCCACTTAAAAACCAAGAAGAAAGACCCTCAAAAAAATCCAACCCTACCAACACCGTGATATTGACTTCTAGCTTCCAGAACTGTGAGAAAATACATTTCTGGTGCTTAAGCCACCCAATCAGCGGTACTTTGCTATGACAGTCCTAGAAAAGTAATATAGATTTCACAAAGAAAACTTAAACATCCTTGCACACTCTGGAGCTTGGATCCTAGGGTCTTCTTTAGTATACTACTCCATGCAGCGCACCCCTCCAACTACCCCTGCCCTCTAGCATTCTACTTTGCATTTGCAGCCTTTATGGAAAGCACTCACACTGGTTTACCCACCTGTTCACACCAGAGCCAGACAAGGCCTCTAGGTCAAACTGACATAGAAAAGCTTCTAAAATTTTTCCCGTGTTATAGGTCATACACTGTATTAGTAACAGGAGAAGTCAAGAGTTACAGATTTTGGCCTACGTTGATAGGCTTAAGTGATTAATGCAAGTGGAAAGCTGTTATTCCAGAAACTGGAATGCATGATCTGTAAGACTTCAGGAGGTCGGCAAGCAATTCAACCTTTGTGCAAGCAATGGAGATGGTATGGATGGAGTAGGAGTTGGAAATGGTACCTGAGCTGAGCAATTGTGTTCCAGGGAGGAACTCCTTGATACAGATAAAGAATTGTTGATCAGCAGATACAGAAGTACTAGGAGAACCACCTCCAGACTGTAACTCCTATCCCATTAACTTTTTTTCCCAAACCCCTTACTTACTCTTTTTTTTTCTTATAAAAAGGTCGGCTTGAGGTGAAATATGACAGTTTTTGAGGGTACATAACTGGCTGTCTTATCAGATAGGCAGCATCTGAATAAAGTGCCCAGTAAGATTCAAACCTTTTCTCCACTTACTGGTTCTGGTAGTGACAGGCCGCAAGAATGCGGATTTTTCTGGTTTCATTAGTAGCAAGCTATAGTATCTAAAAATGAGCTCAAATATATGGAACTCCTAATAAATTTTTTGGAAAGCATGACACAACTGTAAAACATTCATTAAAGAAAAATATCCCATTTTCTACATAAACAGGAAATAACCGACAGCTAATGTCTTAATATCATGTCAAGGGCACTTTTTGAATAGTACACTCATGAAGCATTAAGTCTTATCTAACAGTAAACTTTGTCCCAGAAGGCAAGTTCAGGTTTGTCAGCCAGCAGCTTTAACACCTCACCTAACATATAATCCAATTTCTTTTAAGCATTTGTGTCATTGAAAATTCAGATGATCAAGGACATTGCCAAGGTTATTTCTGATTAGCAAAGAAGTTATGCTTATTCCCACTGCAAAGAAAGCCAAGTTTCAACTGCTAGAGCATATCATGGGATTATGCCTTCTCCTTGATCTCTGCCTTAGTAGTAAAATATACACAAAAAGGTAGTATTTGAAATGCAGGGCAGGACAAAAGTAGGTTTACAGTTGTGAGCAAGTGAAACACAGTTTATTCTTGTATCATTTCTATTATTTATTCATTATTGTACCCTTTTCCATAAGAACAATGGTCAACCTACTTTTTTCCAATCCTGTGTACGTGATCTGAGCTTTGAGACTATCCGGTTTTCCTTTCCTTGCCACTCCCACCTCCAACCTTACTGAACTCCTAACTCACTCATCGAAATGGAGGTCAGAGATCACATCCTCCAGGAACTTTTCCTAGTTTTTCTCCAGGTTTCTTTCCACCCTCTCCAGCCAGAACTGGGGCAGGCTTATATCCTCTCTGAGTTTCCCACTGGGCATTTAGGACTCCGTGCTGTCATTCTCTGATGTCCCCGACTCCTGAAAGACAGCGGCTGTATCTCTGTGGACAAAGCAGCCCCTGTAAATGTATGCTGAGCAAAGCAGCATTTATTTCACCCAACAGAATAATGTTATTATTCCTAGATACCTGCTTAAGATTTTAGACCTATTTCTACAGTCAATTTAAGGTTTATTCAATTTTAGCCAAATATTTGAACTTGTCATAAAGGGACAGAATAAAATTAAAATGTGTAAAGAGCAGTGGATGGGAAATATTTGAACACACTTCAACCTTTATTTGCTAGAAATGAGCTATGGTTAATGAGAACTGTAAATTTACTTTACATTATTTCATTTCAGTAGATACAACTGAATTAAGAGTCCTGTTTCATGAGTCACTTTCTGCTTCCAGCTACCGTTACTGAAAGAACACAATACTCCATAGAGAGAGTGGGTCAGTTCTTCCAAGCCTACCTATCATCAGATCATTACATTGTAAACGGTTTTCTAGCGCTTTAAAAAATATTCTTAAACAAATGCACCTGAATGCAGATTTATACTACAGAATGAACTTTTCACCTTGAACAGTGATCAGATCTGATCTGAAACAGTATGCCTGTTCTGCAGCCTTTGACACTTTCTAATTCTCTTAGAACATATTTCCCTGTAAGTGTCTCATCTGCTTTACCCTCCCCTCCCCTGGCCAAGGGGAAAGGTGTCCGTTGAAGTGCAAGTCAAATGAAGCAATGAGCGAGGAGAGTCCCACAGATTCATACAACACGCAAAAGGAAAATAGGCTTCTATTTTAATTATCCCTACAATTCAGACAAAAATAGGATTGTTTCTTCTAAAATTGACTTAATCCTTTCAATAGTTCATTATGCCAGAGGAGCAAACTGAATGGTGGAACGACATGGCAGCAGCTTTTTAAAAAATTGCCCCTATCAAACATTTGTATTTGGGAAATGAGTTCATTTTCAAGGTGTTTTGGCTTTTTGCTATTTGACTTGTCCAAGTCCTTTTCCGTCTGGACTGGGAAGGTGGTGCTCTGTGGGAAGTTTATGTGAGCAAGGCGGTGTCTCCATTATTTCCTCACCATTATGGATGGGATTTAGAAAGGGCTTGGAGGCACAGAGAGGAACCTTCAAACTGGGAGACAGCCTCGATATGCAGCACTGCCTATGTTATTGGCAGCCATGCAAAGAATACCTTGGATGGACGGTGTCTGCTTGTCAGACAGAGAAGCAATCAAACAAAACACTGAAGAGGGGACACTGAGGTAGAGCTGAGAAAATGGACTGTTTATAGACAGAATAACCCCTTCAGGCTGTCCAAAGTACTAGCTTAACTGGTTTTCAAAAACTCTGTATCTTTCATATGTAAACCGCTTTCTTTTCACTAGAATGTACTAGGGAAAATTTGGTATTCCAACTGATTGGATCCCCCAAAATCTGCTATTCCTCTTCTCATGTTAAAACATGACACATTGTTTGGTACTGTCATCCTGCTTTGAGATGCCACCATAGTAAGGGATAAAAGCCTTAGGTGACAATGTGGGGCTCCTTGTTCCAAAATTATTAAGTATTAAAACAAGCACGAGGCCCTTCCAGGTGTGACTGCACAGGTGCACGTCCATGAAGCCAGCCCTGCCTGAGAGGCTTTGTGAATTCTGTGTGCACTTTAAAGAAGACAGAAAGTGATGAGTCGGATTGCTCTGATTTGGGTGAATGACCTCTATCTACTTCAGGAGCCACTTGAGTCTAAACTGAAAGTCAGGTGCTGTGCCAGCTTTGAGTAACCCCTTGGCTTCACCTCTGCTTAAACCAGCTTCAAAACTACAGGTTTTTACCAGGTGTGTGAGAAAGGAGACGGACAGGATCATTGATCACACAGGGAAGAAACCGAAATTAGCCTATTTGTTTGGGGAAGGTTACAATGTTGGGGAGTTGATTTCATCTTGAGACAAATAAATATGAATTTCTATATAAACAGGGCTCTATTATGTAAAACATTTATTATGAATATTACTAAGCAGCTAACACATTAATTCATTGATTTTTTTGAAGTTAATATTGATGATTTTATATTTAAAAAACAAACAAAACAAAACAGATGACAAATATCTGGTTAGTGCTCTGAGGTGAATGATAAATTAAACAGATGAGACCAACAGGCCCAGAATAATTACTCAATTATTACCGACTATAGAAAAATCCAATGGAAGGTAGAACATAAATTTAATAACCTGTCTATGCAAGTTTCCAGATCTAGTGGAAACCATGTGCTTTTAACAATAAAGTATAATACATAAAAATATACTCAACGTTTTTTTCTAGTTTCAAATCTCAAAATTTTGCAGCTAAAATACACTTAGAGAATGATAGCTACTATGCATTCATGTAAACCTCTTTCTGAGAACAAGCTTCTGAAATTCATCTTTCATAGTCCAGTTGGAATCATCTGTGAGTCCTTTAAACTACATCTTTCACTTTTTCCTGTGAAAACAGCCCCAGGATCAGCACCTTCTATCTTATTAAAGGCATTGATTATTTGGTATCTTGCATTATGGTTGTTTTTATTTCTTCTCATTTTCTCTTTAAAAAAATCTCTATAACAGTATCGGGAGCTAAATTTTCATTTCTCATACAATGTCCAGAATAATGCTTAGTAACATACTAGATGCTTAATAATTATTATTTGTACCTAATTAATCTGTATTTGCCCATAGAAATGGATCTTACTAATTCACACCAGAAATGGAATTTTATTTAAAATAATGAAATTTGTTAACCAACAAAATTGACAACCTAGAAGAAATGCATAAATTCTTAGAAACAGAAAACCTACCAAGACTGAATCATGAAGAAATGGAAAATCTGAGCAGACTGATGACTAGCAAGGAGATTGAATCAGTAATCAAAACCCGCCCAACAAACAAAAGTCCAGCACCAGACGGTTTCACTGATGAATTCTACCAAACATTCAAAGAAGAGTTAATACCAAGCTTTTTCAAAGTCTTCCTAAGAACAGAAGAAGAGGGAACACTTCCAAACTCGTTTTATGAGGCCAGCATTACCCTGATACGTTTGTTACCTGGTATAATTGAGTCCCCAGTGCTGAGACAGTGAAAAGACCAGAGAAATGAGTGTGACAGCCCCGCAGGGGTAACGGGTAGTTTTAGGACCTGAACCAGTAATGCAGTTTACATTTCTACAGTACTTCACAATCGTAAAATGCTTCCATGTAAATTATCAAATTAAATCCTTCAAACAACATGGGATGCAGAGGAGCGTGGAAAAAATAAAATCAGGCTGAGAGGCATAATGATCACTCTGGATAGTCCTCACCTCAGGTGAGAAATATGCAAGTTCTTCTTCAAATGAATATATTGAGTAGCTTTAAAAACTTCTCTGACATATTTGTATTATCATTGTGACAATCTGTTGAGACTCTAGTGACCATCAGCCAGATGGCCTTTGGACTACAAGCCAGCATGCAAATAAAACTGGCGATATAACTTGCTATTATTGTGAGGGTAGAAATAAGGCTGTGTAGTTTTTGTTTATTACAAACTTTCTACACACCACTGGTGGCAATAAACGTGATATTCAGAAAGCATGCAAACAGCTTAACCAGAAAGCAGGCAATGTTAGTCCTTTGTGCCCTCAGAGGTGTCCTTTCACTAATTTTCATGGACTAACTGCTGGCCGAAGTGGCTCTCAAACGTTAGCATACAGAAGTCCAAGTTGAGTTTATGACATAGATCTAGGGCATCTTAAGACAGCTAAACAGTGAAGAGTGAAATATTTGAGAAGTCTGGAGTTCAGAGGTTATTTAAGTGGTAGGCTTGGGGTTGGGCTCCCGAAACTGCAATTTTCACAAGTTACTCAAGAATCTTACATAGTAATTTCTATACCATAATGTTAGAAACTTCTCCAAGTCTTTAGATAATACAGTCTTAGATTGAGACTGTCCAATATACAGTTTCATTTTACTAAGGGATTCCTTAACACTAAGAAATCCTCAAGACTTGAAATGCATTGCTACTGGTGGAAATGCAAACCAGGTACTAGGTGTTAAGGGAAATATTTTGGTCAGGGAAGCGGGGCCATCATTCTCCATGTCACAGTCTGCTGGGTTTTCAACCAGCTGGCTTTAAAGGCTGCTTTTTCATCCTAGAGAAACACATACATCTGCCATGAGTCTCTTTTAATTTCACAAATACATCTCAGAGCCTTTTAAAGTACTGAGAACCACCTAGAAAGTGAGAGGATTAGACTTTACTATCTATAATTTTTTTCCTTGAACACTTAAAGCTTTTCAGACATTTTTTTCTCTCAAGCAGGCAAGTCACTTAATTTTTCTAAGTCCTGATTTCTAATCTCTACCATTAAAGAATTGTAAACCAAAGGAAAAAAAAAGAGAGAAAAAAGTCATCTATAATGGCTTTCAACTCTAACATTCTCTAGATATAGATCTAATTTTAGGTTGAAGTAGAAAACCATATTCTAAATAACCTGATGAAATTAATCCTACAACATTATTAAGCCTATGAACATTTTTTTTCTTTTAAAAATGTAACCATTTCTTTATTCTTTTTTCCTATTGTTTCCAGCCAGAATTCTAGTTAAGTTCAAGTTGTGATGACTACTTATGGTTTCTATTTAAGGGACTAATCAGTTTTTAATAGATAATATTCATAACCAATGTTATATATGTTATTTAGACGGATAATCATCCCACTAACCCTCTTATCAAACTATAAATCACACAGGAACCCATTTTTAATTATTTAACAAAATTTACACAGAACTACTATGTGCCAGGAACTTATTCAAGCTTTTCACAGATACTAAGTCATTTAATCTTGATAACAACCTTATGAGGGTGCACTATTATTGTGCTAATTTTAGAGATGGGGATCCAGAAGGTTGGTGACTATCCCATACTGTATCCGCAGGTGGCAAAGCTGAAATTCCACCCGTGCCTGGGCTCCAAATCAATGCTGTGTGCTGCTCTCATAGATCAACTATTGACAACAATGCTTTCCGAAAGCTTACTACAGGTTCATCAGCAGACAGGATGATGATAAGACAGAGCCTCTTATATGTAAACAGAAAGTTCTTAAAATGTAATTTTAATGTGGACGTTGCATGTCTTTGTGAATTTTTACTGAAATGAGAAAAGGCAGTGTTATTTGATTAGCCCAGTAGAGTTGCCTGTTGTTTATGGCCATCCTAAGTCTACTCTTGAAATATAAGTTGAGTCCATAAATTTTCTTTGTCACCACTGCTGAACCCCCGATCCAGCCTGCCATCTGGAATCTGGACAACTGGCTGCTGACTGAATGGTCTCCCCGTCTTCATCCTGACTCCTCAAATCTACCCACAACTTCTCAGCCACAGTAGTTTTCTTAAACTGCTAATTTGATCTTCTCACTTCACTTTTTAAATATTTAAATGGGTTCCTATTTTTTCTTAGCATTAAAAAAAAGCTGATTTATAAATGGGGTGACCAAAGAATTTAACATCAAATTGGAGCACTTTTGGTAGTGGTAGGGCCATTATTAATCATTTTGCCAGACCAACAAGGTTGCCCAGGGCAACCCGGATGTATGGTCACTCTGCCTGGGGGATGTTGCATGAATGAGCTCCTTCCAAATGCTCAACCCCCTCTGCACTCCCTTCTTCTACCAGCCTTCTTTGTTCCTGTAATACTCTGATTTTCCCACCTCAGAGTTTTTGCACATAATCATCTGCCTGTTTAAAAAATTCTGTCCCCAAATCTTTGCCTAACACACACCTGTTCATCAAATACAAGTTACAAATATCACTCCTCAAAGAAGACATCCTCAATCCCCCAAATAAAAGCCACCGTCACCTCATTCCCATTATTTCCTCAAACAACACCTAAAACTTTTTTCTTAGAAAGCTAACAAAGTAACTTGATTTTTTTAGCTTATTTTCACCTAAAATAAACCACTTCCCATGGTTCATTAACTTAGCTACACATTTGTTTCCCAAGAGCTCTTTCCAAAATAAGGATTAAAAAAACTATCCTCATTTAAATCAAAGTGCTGACACATTACTTTCTGATTTGGCAAAGGGAGAGGAAACACATGTACACACACATGCACGCACAAATACTCATACACTTAGAAATCATTGGGTTTACACGCCTTCTTCATCTCATGAAACTTCCCCTGCACACTTAAACTCCCAGAGCATGAGAAAATGAAGGTAACAAAAATTCATTACTTTGTACATGTAAACTGTCTGGAAAACTTTTTTTAATGTTAAAACTCACAAATAACAAGTAAAATTATTTGTAAAAATTAACCATCTTCACTTTCTTTCCTTAATATGGTCTCTTTTCTAGAAAATGAACAATAAACATCTTACTACTAAATTTTTTTCAGAGTAAAGAGGCCTACAGAGCATGTTTCCTACAGATCTGAGGTCCAGGCTTTTATCAAACAAAACATTTCATAGATCCTTCCAAGTTGTTCATATTACAAAGCCACCCCCATCTAGAGAATTAATCTGAATATGGTAAAAGATGACAAGCAAACACAGGTTGTGATCACTCTAAAGGGTGAAGTTTTGTCAGGGGCTACTGGTTAAATATGTGACAAAGATTAGAAGCTAAATCCCTAACGGGATGCAAACCAATATTACTGACATGTGCAGGGCTAACCTCATAGCAGAAGTCATGAGACAACGTAGATTGGGGTGGAGATTGCTTTAGCTAAAAAGTGTAAAACCATCAGGAATATTAAACTTTGGGGATCATACCCTCAAAGCAGAAAACTCTCTTCAAGTTATACCTGGAATTGGATTTAAAATTTTCCCTTCAACCAAATAGTCACGTCTCTATTGCACAGCTTGCACTTAAAGACCTCTGTTTTTAGCAGGTAGACATTTCTAGTACATTATGCATCCTTGGATTTAACAATTGGACCCTAGAGGGAACAACTGAAATAGAGGATAGTGGACACCAGATTAATGTTCATAAAGCTTAAAATTGGCAAAAGATAGAACATTCAGAACTAAGAATGAACCTATCTCTTCATTTCGTGGATGGTTTCCTTTGCTGTGCAAAACTTTTTAGTTTGATGTAGTTCCATTTGTTTATTTTTCTTTTGTTTCCTTTGTTCGAGGAGGTACATCAGATAAAAAATATTGCTACAAGAAATGTATTGCTAAATATTGCTACAAGAGATCTTACTGCCTACATTTTCTCTAGGACTTTTATGTCTTTAATTCATTTTGAGCTTATTCTTGTGTGTGGTGTAAAGAAGTGGTCTAGTTTCATTTCTTTGCATTTATCTGTCCAACTTTCCCCACACCATTTATTGAATAGACCAGCTTTACCTCATTGTATGTTCCTGCCCGTTTGTCAAATATTAATTTACCACAAAGCTGTGGCTTTATTTCTGGGCTCTCTATTCTGTTCCATTGATCTTTGTCTGCTTTTATGCCAGTAACAATGGGAGAATGTATTTGCCAATGATACAACTGATAACAGTTAATATCCAAAATTTATAAAGAACTCAACACCAAAAAACCTCAAACAATCCAATTAAAAAATGGACAAAAGACCTGAATAGAGACTTCTTCAAAGATGACATACAGATGGCCAGACATATGAAAAGATGCTCAATGTCACTAATGATCAGAGAAATGCAAATTAAAACCATGAGTTATCACCTCACACCCTTCAGAATGGCCATGATAACCAAATCAACAACCAACAAGTGTTGGAGAGGATGCGGAGAAAAGGGAACCCTAGTGCACTGTTGGTAAGAAGGCAGACTGGTGCAGTCACTGTGGAAAACAGCATGGAGTTTCCTCAAAGGTCTAAAAATGAAACTGCATTATGACCAACCCAGCAATCCCACTTCTGGGAATATATCCAAAGGACCCGAAACACTGAGACAAAAGTATATATCCACCTGATGTTCATTGCAGAGCTGTTTACAACAGCCAAGAGTTGAAAGCAACACAAGTTCCCACCGTTAGATGAGCGGATAAAAAGCCGTGGTGCATTCACACAATGGAACACTACTCAGTGGTAAAAAGAAAGAACTATCACCATCTGCTAAAGCCTGATTTGATCTAAAGGGCATTATGTTGAATAAGGCAGTCAGAGAAAGACAACACAATGTGATTTGACTTAGAGGAGAAATCTAATGAAAAAAATAAACAAGCAAAATAGAAACAGACTCGTAGATACAGAGAACAGACTGACAGCTGAGGACTGGGTAAAACAGGTAAAGTAATGAGTAAAAAAACTCATAGACACAAACAGTATGGTACCAGAGAGAAAGAGGGGTGTGGGGGCAGGTAAAAGAGTGTCAATGGGGACTAAATAGTGATGAAGGAGACTTGACTTTGAGGTGAACACACAATACAATGTACAGATGATGAATTATAGAATTGTACACTTGAAACGCATGATTTTGCTAACCAATGTAACCCCAATAAACTTAATAAAAATATTTTTTAAAAAAGAACAAATCTATCTGTAACTTGATCCACTAAATGTTTTGTAATCTTTTAACAATGCAGTTATCACAAACTCTAAATGCTACAAGGAAGACACAATGATCGCTGTGTTTCCTTGATTTTTTGGTAAGCAGTAAATTGGGTTAATACTGTAATTAACTTGAACTTTACTTCCTGGCTTAAAGAAGGGGCACCATCATCTCCATAGGTCTCCATTGCACGTCCGTCCACGGTTATTACTACTCCAGATAAACCAGCCCACATTTTCTCCTTGGGCACAAACAAGTTGATTACAATAAAATTGATCCTTATCAAGTTTCAGTTGTTATTCATGGTGTCCTTTAATTGCACCAATATATTTCATATAGCTCTTGGCATAGGGTTTACACACAATAAGGAGGCCATAAATATTGGTGCTATTATTGGCCTCTAAAATAATCATTGTTCTCATTATTATGGTGAAAGTAAACAGCCACTTGGTACATAATTTATTCATATGTTGAGATACATTTTATGGGTTCTCTCTGAATCAGACACATGTGTACAAATTATAGTTCAATAATTTATTCAATAACACATGGTTCCACATTATAAAATATTTAATTATATAAAATACTGCTAGATTATTCAGCATTTCGTTTTACTTTTATTTGGAAATCATTTTTCAATCATTTGCTTCCATAACAATTATCAGCCAAGCAATTCTTTCAGCTCTAAGACACTATCTCACTATGCGTGTGCCTGGGAGTTTATTTTCTCTTAGAGCTGCCTTAGTCTGCCTCAGTGACCTAATTCTGAACCAGTAGGATCTGACATTACTGGATTTCTAATGTGGACCAAAGAAAAATTATGCCTGTCTAAAAGGAGATATGCATTATAAAGTTCTGGCATATAAAAAGAAACCTCCCCTAAGTAAAAGCTCAGGTAAGGAAAAAAAAGAGAATTTTTCTTTGATCATTCTTATCTGTTGGAAAGAATTATGCTTCTGAAAATATGACACCCACACATTCAGTAAGGTGGAAGGGTTTGTAACAGTATATCTAGGCCAAAAGTATTTGTTTGGGGATCGTATTAATCTTTTTGACACTGTAACAAAGAATTGGGAAGGGATACATACACAGCATAAGACTAGCCCTATGAAAACAGTATCATTAAAAATTGTATGCCAAGATGATCAAGTGTGCTAATGTCAAAAGAAATAAAACATTGCTTCTTCTAGAAAAAAAAAACGAGTAAGGTAGGAAGGATATAATCACCTTGTGATAGATAATATGTTTAAAAGAAACTTAAGAAAGCTTTTTTCATCCATTTAGTACAAATTTATTGCATACCTCCTTTTA
>VMDR010018509.1:0-19113 GCA_007922815.1 Macrotus californicus
AAGGGTTTCAGCCATAAAAAAAAAAAAAAAAGAGGGAATTTATAGTCACAGAGCAGGGTGGGGTCAGTGGGGTGGAAGATGACTAAGAGAAAATAATAGGAGTAAGGGGGAGGCATGTTCTGGCTGATCAACCGAATTATCTTCTTGCTGAAGATAAGCCAAGTGATCAGACATCACCTGGGAGATGGTGGGGGGTAAGAAACCTGATCAGATATCATGGGTTGGGCATTCTGGCTAAAATGACTTAGCAGAATTTTTGCTAAAATTGGACAACGTAGAGATGAACACAGAAGCCCAAAAGTGAGGGTCTAGTTGAAAAGAGTTCAGACGAGCCGACGAGATAGAGTTTGATCACGGAGAGAGTCTTTGCCCCCCTCTCTGGGATTTTCCCATTCTATGGATAAGACTCAGGGTCTCAGACACCCTGCTGATTCCAAAGCCACTCCAAATGCCAGCCTCCCAGGGGACAGCCTCCTAACTGTCCCTGTGTTCCATTGGGTCCTGTGGAGAGTGGCATAAAACAAGAGAATTAGTTTCCCCTCTGAAATGGAATCTGATCTAGATGTTTTGCCAGCATCCAAGCAAGTTCCACCTTCACATCCTGTGCCATCTTCTCCCATTCCCCAGTCAAATGTTCCCATAATAACAAAAGACCACTGCTCTGGCTGGTATGGCTCAGCAGATTGAGCTCAGGCTGCGAACCAAAGGGTCACCAGTTTGATTCCCAGTCAGGGCACATGCCTGGGTTGCAGGCCAGGTCCCCTAGTAGAGGCCACGTGAGAGGCAACCACACATTGATGTTTCTCTTCTTTTCTCTTTCTCCCCTGCCCCCAAAAATAAATTTTTTTAAATTTTTTTAAAAAATTTTAAAAAGACCCCTACCTAGTGGTTTACCATGGGCGAATGCCTTGCCTCCGTTACCTCATTTGAGTCCCACACCAACAATGACTCTCTGTTAGAAATCAGTATTACCCCATTTATGATGGGGATATTGAGACACAGGGCAGTTGAGTACCTTGTCCATGCACAGAGCTCACAAGTGGCAAAGCCAGACAACCAACACCAGAAGCCTGCCCAGAGCCAGTGAGGCTGAGCTCTCCGCTATACCACCTCCTCCTTAATCAGGTCAGTCTCATGGTCTAATTTACTTTTAAATGAAACTTTGTATCACTACCATAAGTGGAAAACCAGTAGCACTTGCCTACGTAAAAGGTAATTGGGAGCAAAAAAAGAATGTAAATCAAGTAAAGGGATTCCGTTCCCCAAACAGTCATGTGATTGGAGAGCCTGGAGTTCAGAAGCTCTGTCTTCGTAGATTGTGTGTAAAATCATGTATTTGTCTTTCTCTGACTGGCTTATTCATATGCAGAATCTAATGAACAAACTGAACTACAATCAAAATAGAGACAGACACACAGTAGAGAGCAGGCTGACAGCTCTGGGGCTGGGGGGTGGGGTGGGATGAATGCAGCACAAAGGGAAACGGACTCATGGACATGGACAAGAGTGAGGTGACTGTGAGGGGGAGGGAAGTGGGTAGAGGTGAAAGAGGGTACAAGAGGGATAAATAGTAATGGAAAAATACTAAATTAAATAGATAGATGATAGATAGATAGAGATGGATTATGTGTTACAGGAGTGTTAAACCACAGCTACCCCACCCTGGACTTTCTCTCAAGACCTACCCTCTGAGTCAGTTTTTCTCACCTTGACGAGGCACTGTACCTCCCTTATCTCCTTTCCAACACTGAACATAGCTGCTCTCTAGGAACACCAATCCTTCAGAGCAGGCCCGAGCTTTGGCCTAGTGCTCCCATTTTGGACCAGTCTGAGTGCTGCTCCAGCGCTGTAAGGGCTACACCACATAACTGTTATTCTGCAAGTCCCTGCCACCAGTCTTGGCCCAGACCTGCCTGATGATTGTATGGCCAGCCCCAGAAGTCACTTCTCCACTCTATCTTCCAGTCCTCACTGTAAATGAAGATGAATTACACCTCCTTTCCAGATCTGCTATAGGGACTAAAAAGGCAAAGAGCACAAAACAGCGTGGACACCATGAGAAGAGACAAATGGTGGCCATCCTGGGAGAGCCTTTGTGGCCCATTAGTCTTCCCACCCCAGCTCTGTGGGCAGTCATCCCTGCAGCCTCCTTGGGAATAAAGGAAAGATGAAGCCTGTAGGTATCCATCATAGGGGGACAAATCATGTAAAGTGAAAGAAGATGGGCCATGTGGACATCCATCACTAGGGAGTGGGTGGTAGAACATGAGGGAATGAGCTAGCGAAAAAGTTCAAAAAAAGGGTTCGCTTGGTTTTTTCCATAAGATGGCTCTAGCAGCACTTAGTTGTCTTTAACTTCACTCGAAACAATTTTGTTAGACAGGATTGTGACAACTGTCATATCAGCATGCATTTAAAAAATAACTCATCAAAATTGGTGAATTTTTGTGTAGACATTTTACTACTAAAGATAGAAGAAAATAAGTGACATTTTTGGCATATTATGCTTTATTATTTCAGTAAAGGTAAAAACTCAACTAAAATACAAAAAAAATTTGTACAGTGTACGCAGAAGATGCTGTCACTGATCGAATGCATCAAAAGTGGTTTATGAAGTTTTGTGCTGGAGATTTCTCGCTGGACAATGCTCCACGATCAGATGGACCAGTTGAAGTTGACAGCAATCAGATTGAGATATTAATTGAGAACAATCAACATTATACCACACAGGAGAGCCAACATACTCAAAATATCCAAATCAATAAAGTTTTTGGTGAAAAACAAAAGTGTATCTCTTATTTTACAGAAAAAAAAAACAAATAAACCTTTTGGCCGACCCAGGAAAATGGGGCTATGTGGGCATCTATCACTGGGGAATGGGTGAAAGGCAGAGGATATACAGTGAGATACTCTAGCGTAGAAGGATATCTGGCAATACTCACAGCGATATGGATAACCCCCAAAAATTGAGTCAAGTGAGACCAGCAAGAAGCAAAGTGTGTTGAGACCTGACTGGTGTGGCTCAGTGGGTTAGGCTTCCTCACGTAAACCAAATGATCACCAGTTCGATTCCAGGTCAGGGCACATGCCTGGGTTACGGTCCAGGTTCCCAGCATGGGGCATGCAAGAGGCAACCAATTGGATCAACATTTCACACATTGGAGTTTCTCTCCTTCTCTTTCTCCCTCCCTTCCCCTCTCTATAAATAAATAAATAAATAAATAACATCTTTTTAAAAAGCAGAGTGTGTTGAAAGCAAAGTGGACATACATGCATGGAAACATACCACACGCATTACCAGCACACACACATACCTGAGGACATGCATCCTACATGGAAACATACCACATGTATTACCAGCACACACACACATCCTACATAGTGGGGCTGTTGGTGGAGATAGAGGATGGGAGAGGGGGTCAGGATGAATGAAGATACAGCAGGGACAGAGACAGCATGTCCCAACAGGAAGAAAAATATAAAAGTAGAAAAAATATATTGATAATAGAATGCCCAGCACAGGGTCGAACCTATTAGATTTAATAACCTGGGCCTCCACACCAAGCAGTGGACCCTGGGTAAGGCCGTCTCTCAGGGTACCCACATCTATGTCTGTCAGATGAGAGCCCATGTAAGCAGGACTGTTGTCTATGCCCAGCCCACAAAAGGTAACTCTGGGTCCTAAGTTACAGGTAGGCAGTGCCCCTAGAGTCACAGGACAGCCACACTGACAACTCACAAGCCCTTACAGGGCTCTGAGATCCTCCCGTCACACACACACACACACACTAAATCACAACCACTACGTATTAAGCACATATACTCTGTGCCGGCATATTTACTTATATTTTTCATCCTCATAACAAAGGTATTATTTAGCCCATTGTTTGAGTTGGGAAACAGGTGAAAAGAATGTAGTGACTCACAGAACCAAAATTCAATTCCAGGTAGGTCTGAGGCCACCCTGGTCCAACTGCCCTAGGCTGTCTCCTACCATACACACACAAACACACAGGAACACACACACCACAGCCCAATGCAACACCACCCTGGAATTGTCTCTGCCCCTTCTGTGCCCCAGGTGTGCATAGATACCCCAACCCAAATTGATCCTCTCTAGCCTTGTCAAGTTCAAAGGGGTCTCCTCCTCAGGCTGTATTCATCTCTGAGAATTCCCCCACCATAACCCCATGCTGCTGGAGTCCCTTGCCTGTGTCCACGTACCACAGAGGCCATCTTGCCTCTGGTCTCCTCTCTGGCTCCCTCCTGGCTCCAAGCAACACTCCACCCCAGTGATCATGCCCCACAATGGAGAAAAACCTGAGTTCTCTAGGAGAGTTCTGGGTTCCAGCAGGCTGTGCCTTCATTTAGTTTTCATCCAGCACTCCCTCACTACCTGCACAGGCCCACCTTCTCCACTCCAGGCCTTGTGCTGGGCAGAAAACCAAGGCTCTGCCCTTGGGCTCCCAGTCTGATGGAGGGAAGTGCCAGGCATTAAGGGAGATAGGAGCTGAGGCTGAAAAAACGGGTGCTATCCAGAAGAGAAGCCCTCGTGAGCCAAGCAGAACACAGGAGCAGGGGGTGGGAAAGCTGTGTGATGAGATGGTACATGTGAGAGTACCATGTGGAGGGTCTGAGCGTGCACAGAAGTGCTTCTGCAGTGAGGGTGCCCCTGGAGCAGCCTGCATGCCCTACGTGCTCAGAGGAGAAACTCTGTGGATGAGTAAAGGTGCCCCAAAATGCCAGGCCTACCTGCTATGCAAGCTTCCTCCGCTGAAAAGTGGGATAATAGTATATACCAACAGAGTGGCTCTAACCATTAACAGAGTCAGATGCATAACGTGACCAGGGTGGTGACACATACCACATTAAGTGCTCTGAGTGTAGGCTGTTATTATGACAGTGTGTCTGTGGACTTCCATGATCCATGAGGGTGGGAACTTTGCCCAATCCCTTGTCTCCCAGTGCCAAGGGCAACACCCAGCACATGGTGGGCACTCAGCAAACATCGGGCATATGTGAATCAACACAGCAGTAGGCGCGCACATCCATGTGTCCATCCATGCATGTGTGGCTGTGAGCCTCGGTGAGAACCACGGGTGTGGGTGGGGCAGGTACACCCAAACACTGGAATGACTACCTACCTATGGTTGTATACCTTTGCTGCCCCCCTTGAGGGTAGTACCCCCAGTACTCACTGACAGGGCAACAAGAAACCAAGATAAGTCCTGCCTTGCAGAGACCAGGCTCAGCTCTCCCCATTGAGAGCCCAGTCTAGCACTAGGGGAAAGCCAGAATTTGGCAAAACAAACAGAAAAAACCCTGTGCCTCCTTCCTCAGACATCTGTCACTGTGCAGAAAGATTTTAGGCCTGGAAAGGGAAGGGACCTGCCTAAGATTGCCCAGGAGCTGGCTGCAGAGCTAGACCTGAACCCAGTGTACTGAGACTGCCATCTGCCTACTCAAATGTGAGTAACAGACACTTAGAAAGCACTTTCTAAACAGCTACGCTCTTTTAACACAAGCATTATGCTGATCATCCTAGTATCTGTTAAGGAAAAAGACTCCATTTCTTGAGCCAGCACTGTCGAGACTTATATCTGGTTCCTGAATTCTTTCAGGCCTCGTGTCATGTGTCCCCAATCTCCAGGCAAGCAGTGTGAGGCTCAGGGTACAGAAACAAGCCCTGAGTCTTAAGTGGATTATATACTCATCAAAAGCCCGGCCTGGGTGTGACCAAGCCTTCATATATGGTGCAGGGGGCAGGGGCAAGAGGGCAGCGGGGCAGCACAACAAAAAGAGGGACTGGGAAAGACAGCAAGTGCCAGGGCACAGGCCTGGAAAGAGGGAAGCTAGGGGCATCCTAGAGAGATATACCATGAAACCTGACTTGCAGCCACCAGAGTCTGGATGGGGCATGGCAGGGAAGAGAGCAGAAGGGAAAGAGCAACATTCACTCACCTTCAGCCAAGACTCTACTATGCTGCCCTTCCCACCTTCCAGCTGTCTCCTCCCAGGGATGTCTCCTCAACCTTTCAAACTAAATCGATTGATCACATCTCCCTATTTCCTTCCTAGTATTCCTCACTACCTGAAATATTTTCTAGTTTCTTGACTTTTTTAAAAGTCACACAAGACTTTTTCCCACTTACTATACCCCTGGTGCCTTTAGACATAGTGCCTGATACAAAGTAAAGATATTTGTTAAATGAATCATGGGCATTGTTGTGCTGCCTCCTTAACTCTGCTGAGAGTGAGCTCCCAGTCCAGTGAGGTAAGCAGTCCACTGCACTTCAGAGACCAGTGCCAAACAGTGTAAGGTAGGGCCTTCCCAGAGGAACAGGGAAGACCACCCAGGAGGCAAAGCTTGTACAGTTCTCTTACCAATTTACTAATGGTATTAATGGGAGGCAGGGCCAATTAATTGCTCAGAGACCTCCCTTGAAATCTCCCTTCAGCTTTCAATCAAATCCCTGGACTCCCTCTCAGTTGTCCCCTTCTCACCCAGATCTGCAACCTCTCTCTCCCTATGATCTCCTTACTTGCTCCCAACATTTGAATGAGCTCCTGTCTTTCTCATCCTAAAGTGAATCTGTCTGTATTCCATCTCCTAGATGAAAGGCAAAAAAGGTGTCCAGAACCTGGGTTCTTCTTGTTCCATCATCACCCACAGGCAAGACAGTGTGATTATTCCTAACTGTGCCCCCTATTCTGTCTGCTTTTCCTGATGCCCAATACCATTTTGTTCACTTCTGTGTCCCCTGTATTTAGTTCTGGGCCTGTTATGGTAAATATGGAGCCAACTACTGGATTGAAACTGAAAATTTAAAGGGCTTGGTCAGGGGCACCACAGAGGGCTTGGCCATGGTAGGGAAGAGGCTATACTCCACTCTGGTTTCTGACTACCCTAGTCTGGAGGTTCTGTCTTCCACTCCTGTCATTTCCCAAGCCTGTGCAGGCAGATGACAGACCAGTCCCCAGATCTCAAGCCAGAGACCCAGAGGCCCAGAGTCCAGCCCAGCTTCAAAATGGCGCCAGGCCTGGTCCAAGGCAGCAGGCCTGTGCTGAGGCCATGGGCCCTGGGGTACGTCCGGGGGCGTTTCCTGTCTGGGCCTTCGGCCCCCAACCGCTGGCAGCGCGGTTTCCGGCGGGGCTGCGGCCGGGGCCTGCACTATCAGCTCGGTACCAGATGCCCAGTCAGGATACTTGTGGTGAAACTGTGAGGGTGCATTCGGCCCTTTGGGGTTTTCTCCCATGTCAGCCTCCAAGACAAATGGAGGAGGAAAAGTGACACCCAGCCCTCCTTCTTCAGCTGTGTTTTCCCCCGTCTAAGCCAGGAGTTGGGTTGCGGGCAGCTGCTGAGGGCCAAGGGCCTGCTACGTGACCACCTGTGGCTGTAGGGGCAGTTGAAAGCTGAGGCTGTGATGGATGCTGGGGTCAGACCACTGGAGTTGGGCATCTTGGCCAACACTGGAGAAATGAGACTGGCCTGGGGGGTCTGAACATTGTCCTGGAAGCCCAGGGGGCAGCGCTCTTCTCCGCGCACCCACCATTAGGGCCACAGGTGGAGTAAACTGGGTTTGAGACCAAATGAGAGGTGTCAGGTGTCTGGGGCACCTCATCTTGCCTAGGGGGGCCAGGCCTTGGTAAAGTCTTTATACACAGGGCCTCATTTCTACCCTCACCCTATGATTTACAAGGGAGAAAGTGAGGCCATGTTTGCCACAGGGAAATAGAGGATCAGGGAAGCTCAGACTGCCCATGTCCTAAGATGTTATGCCCAGAGCTAAAGATGAGGATAGGCTGGGAACCGGATGCCTCACCCATAGCCCCCAGCCCAGGACACAGGGTGAGCCACAGGCTCTATCTGGCCCAGCACAGGGAATTTGGATGCCCAAGTCCCCATCACGAACATCTACACTGCAGGCTAACTCCCATGCTGACCCCAGGCCCACTTCTAGTCCAGATGGGAGCAGCAGTTCCCAGACCTGTGCCCCTAAGTGGTGCCACAGCCAAAGCATTGGCTTTTGGGAATGACCAAGCTGCCCTGCCTTTAACATAGGTGCAGCCTTCCTCATGAGCTGCACTCAGCCTTACTTTCTGGCACCCCAGTGATGTGTCCACAAGTTTCAGAGACATAAAGACACAAGCACAGCTCCCTGCCCAGACCTGTGAGAGGCCTGCCGGCATAAACACTTGCCAGCTTTTATTTCCCAGGCTGGTGAAGTAACTGGGCCAAGATGGTACCTACCCAGGGTGACCAGGACCCCAGTCCTAAAAGCACATAGTTGTACCTGGGTTTCCTTAAGAGAAGCAGAGGCAGTGCTGCAAGCATGCTGGGCAAATCAGTTGGGCAATTTTAGGGGAGCAGGGGGAGGCCTGCTTGGTCCCACCTAGGGGTGCCAGAGACCAGGCATGAATGAGGACAGGCCCACGAGAACACCATGTGAACACCAGTCCAGTGCAGCCTCCAGTTTCCAGCCCTTGAAGACAGGACACCACAAGGACCCAGACTCAGGCCAGAAACAACACTATGATTGGAGGAATGGAAAGAGATAAATGAGACAAAATAGAAATAATCACTAATACTTAACAAGCAGTTGCAACATGCCACGTCACACTTACTACATCATGTCATCCTTAAAGCGATCCTACCAAGCAGCTAATATTGCACTGCTCCATTTTACAAATGAGGGAACTGATACCCAAAAGGTTTGCCTAAGGTCACAGTGGGTGGCAAAATTCAGATTTCCATGGAGGCCCTCTGGGCACAGAATCCCACTGTTGAAGACAAGTGTCCTCCTCCATACCCAAGTCCCAGTCCTTCCACTGTCCTTTGCACTCCATATCTTATCACTGCATCAAATACTTCACATTGTCCACAATCATTTTCTCTCTTCTATATTCAGCCATGGGATTCTTCCCAATAGCATTTGACACGCTTGAATCTCTTCCATTTCAAAACTTTCAGCTGCACATGCTCCTATAGCTACCCCATACTCATCCCTTTCACACTCTGTGAAATGTAGTCACTATTCAAAAGAAGCCTCACCTCAGTCCAATCCCCCTTTCCACCACTCCAACAGTTTAAGTCACTGAAAAATGACTTCAAAAAATGACCTGCTCCTAAAACCAACAGGCATCTCCCATTCTTCCTTTTGCTTGACAACTCTCAATAGCACTCGCTGATTTCTCCATTTTTGAAACATCTTTCCACTTGGCTTCCATGACACCACATGGTCACTGGCCACTTCTCAACTAGTGTCCAGTGGCATGCTCCAAGTGGCCACTTTTACAGTCCTAATGTTCAGTTCTAGTTCTCTTCTTACTCAACACCGTTCCGAAGCACCTTTACCCACCACATCCTCCATCTCACCATTTTCACAGACACTTTCATACTGCATGACCCCCACATTTATCATTTCCACGCCAGGCCTCTCCTGAGTTGCAGGCCTGAATATCCAACTGCCCATAGACATTCCCACTTGGATGCCCATGTTTGAAACAGAATTCATCATTATCTTCCTCAAACCTGGTCTTACACATCTTCCCATATTAAATGAATGGCACTATCACCTCTCAAACTGTCCCACCAATATTTAAGCTACTCATTCATTCAGTAAGCCACCTACTATGTATAATACACTGATCTGAATCTAGCTGATAATGTGAGAGTAAGCATACCAAAAAAACCTCCTGCACTATGAGAGCCAGACTAGTAATCACACACATTCTAACTGCACAGCATGATGTGGAGAGTTACAGCTTGAACAAGAGGGCACAATTAGCATTTGATTTGAGTACAAGAGGTCTTGGAAGGCTTCCCTGAGACAGAAACCCCCAGAAAAGAAAGAGCAGGAGAAAGCATGGCTCTCATTTAGCACTGTGAATTTCCTAAACCTAATTTCCCAATCTAAATCTGTCAACTCTAACCATGTTGGTACATCATCACCCTTGTCCAAGCTCTCATCTTTTGCCTGATTACAAGAGGCTCTCTGGTTTTCTCCCACACTCTTAGAGCCTTCAGCAGTTCTCAGGCAAAATACAAATCTAAGCATGTCTCACACATGTCTTCCCTTCATTTTAGGATAAAGCCAAAAGCCTTCACAGACTTATAAAGCCCTATATTGTACTGCACTTTTCATTTGCAGTCCTAAGTCATATACTGTCCACCTTACTCTGGATCCCCTTCATGTCAAGCCCCAGCCTATCTCAGGGCCTCTGCAAATGCTATGCTCTCTACCTGGAATACTCTCTGCCCCACACCCCTGCCACCTGTATTTAACTCCTACAGAGCTCAACTCAAAAGTCCCTTCCTTCAATGAACCATTCTCCAGCCCCCTTGTCGATTAAGTCTAGCACTGTCTAGTATATACCATCAGAGTACCCTGTGTCCCTTTTCCTCACCAGGTTTTATCAAGGTTTGTGATTATAAATTTGTGTTTGATCATTTGACCATCTGTCCTCCAAAAGAATCATTTCTGGTTTGCTCATCAGTTTCCTCAGTACCTACTAGAACAGGTAATGAAAAACAGGTAATCAAAAAATGCAAGAACAGAGAACTTACTCTATCACTCTGTTCTGCAACTTTATGAAGGCCACTTTACCTTTGTGGCCTCAGTGTTCTAATATATAACCAATATTTGCATAATACTTGCTCTAAGGAGCAAGTCCATTATTTAGTAAATAAAAAGCACCTGATAAATGGACTATAATAAAAGTTAAGAAATAAGTTATGAGAGATTTTCACAGAATAAAACAGATGTTTCACAGTCCCTGCTTTATTTTCTTTTGGTCACACATGCTTTAAAAAACATGCACACACTGCCCTGGTTGGTGTGGCTCAGTTGGTTGAAACATCATCCCATACAGCAAAAGGTTGGGAGTTTGATACCTGGTCAGGGCACAAATCTAGGTTGCAGGCTTGATCCCGGGTTGGGGCATGTACGGGAGACAACCAATCGAAGTTTCTCTCTCTACCTCTAAAATCAATAAGCATATCAGAAACAAAAAAACATGCACACACTTGCAAAATACCCAAACTTCAGGAAGTAGAAGGGCATAACAAGGAGCTAAGCTTCAGAATAAAAGAAAACCAATCAAATATTGAAAATTTCTCGGTTCAAAACACAAAGATATTTTATTTTTAATGGAATTTAAGGTTTTCTTTGTTAAAGGAACAGTTAGTTTAGGAACAAAAACTAAGCTTCTTGTGTTGTCTGAGGCAGGGCCTGGCTTCTCTTCCTTGAAGGCCTTTTGAAAAATACAGACACCAGCATTCACTGGCCTCTGCGTTTACAGCCCTCCCAACACACACCCGTACACACACCTGCCATCTGTAAGTACAGTATCCTGGGCCCATCATGGAGACAACTGGCAGGGGCTTATAGAGCATCCAGGATGTGGTCGATTTTGGTGACCAGCTCCTGCCGCTTTCCTAAGATAAGCTTCTCGTTCTCGATGTACGTGTCTTTCTTGAGCTTGCCAGCCACCAGCCGCTCAGCTTCCACTGCGGACTTTAGCACCAGCTCCTTGACCTGTGCATCCAGTTTCTGCATTTCGCTCACCTGGCCAAGGAAAGAACAGGGAAGGGTTTGAGAACTGTCCTCTCACCCTTACTCAGCAGAGCCCACCAACTCCCATGCCTACAGAGTACAGAACTCCCAGGCCAGAGGGGCTGGCTGTGAAGGAAGACAGGCTTGGCTTCAAATACCAGCTTCATCCCCTACAAACCATCCCTTCAAGCTCTGACCCTTGTGAACAAGTCCCTTCACCATCCCTGAGCCTTAGCTGTAGAAGAGTATTGTTGAGGACTGAATGTGAAAATATATGAAATCACCTAACACGGTGCCAGGCACATAGTAGGTACTCAAGGAACCTTCATTCTTGTCCCTTCAGCTTGCCAAATTGGGTATAGGAATTCATACAGGCAAAATACCAATGGTAGAGTTATGCCCATGGGACTGAATGACTTCCATTTTATCAATGACTCAATGCCAGACTGAAGACTTTTATAGTCACATTCACTCAACATTCAACAAATATTTAGTGAGCCACAGTGCTAGGCATAGTTCTATCTTCTGGAAAACACCACTAAAGATAGATAAGGTATCTGCCCTTCATGAAGCTGACACATTATATATACTTAAGCACATGAATAAACAGTTTCAGATCATGACAGATACAATGAAAAAAATTGCACAGGGTAAAGATTCGAAGGAGTACTGGGGCGTGGCACATAAAGAGGGAGGTTGAGAACTCTGAGGGATACTTCCAGGGGGAGGGGAGGTCCCCATCCTCATTTACAGGTCACAAGAACTCACACAGCATGTCCCAGGCAGGATTCTCAGCACTTTACATGCAATGAACTCATTTCACACTCACAACCACTATGAGATAAGTAGTAATAGCATCCCCAGTTTACCTGTGAGGCAACTGATTTAGAAAAGTGAAATAACTTGCCTAGGTTTACAAAGTCTCAATCATAGCCTGGATTCAAACCCATTCTTCTAAGTCTAGGTTCTTCTTACCTTGTTCAGTTTGGCTTCCAGGAGAGGAAGCAGCTGCTCTCAATACTGACCATGTGGACAGACAATGCTATAGAAGCTAGTAGAGCTTTCTCCAAACCCAGTTCACATCCAAGACACCAAAACTTTTTGTTCCACCACAAAGGTTGACACCATGTCACAAGTCTACAACTGTGTGAGATGTCACCCCACAAGCGAGCAGTGAGCAAGAGCTGCCTGGTTTCTGATCCAGGCAGAGTAGCTGTATGATGCTCTAGACAGTTGGGTACAACCCCCTAAGTTGGGTTATGGCAGGCAATGAATGAGTCAAGTGACTCAAGTGTTGGCATGCTGGCAGACACTTACTTTGTCACACAGGTCAGAGCCCTCTGTCTTCAGCCTGGACTGCAGCAGTGCTATCTCACTGGTCAAGGCCTTATGTTCCGTCTCCAGGCTCTTCTTGCCACTGTTGAGGGTGGACACATCCCGGGACTGCT
Organism: Macrotus californicus; assembly: GCA_007922815.1. Taxonomy (NCBI): domain Eukaryota; kingdom Metazoa; phylum Chordata; class Mammalia; order Chiroptera; family Phyllostomidae; genus Macrotus; species Macrotus californicus. The sequence goes on from VMDR010018509.1 coordinate 13,004, forward strand.
TATACCTATTGACAGTCTCGTCAAAGTGACGGTAGAGACCTATTCTCTTATTGACCAGGGTCAAGACCTGCTCTGTGATGCAGGCAACCTTCATCCTGGCTTCTGCAGCCGGATCCTGGAGGAGAGATACCATGTGTGATGAAACCAGGCCTGAGCCCACTCCAATTTTCACCTGCCAAAGATCACCCATCATCAATTGTACAAACAAAAAAAGCCATCTTCTGCCCTGACCAGTATGGCTCACATGGTTGGACATCGTCCCCCCAAGCAAAAGGTCACCAGGTTCAATTTTCAGTCAGGGCATGTGCCTAGGTTGCACGTTTCCAGTCAGAGCAGTTAAGAGAGGCAACTGATAGCTGTTTCTCACACTGATGTTTCTCTTGCTCTCTTTCACCTTCCCTTCCCCTCTCCCTAAATTAATTAATTAATGTTTTAAAAATTCACCTTCTTGGAGTCAGAGAATCAAATTCATACTAATACTGAATCTGGACCAGTTCAGCAATGAGCAAGACCAGGACATAAGAATGAAAGAGATGTTCACTTCAAAGTCCAGCAGGGTAGGCAGACAGATACAGAAAAGGGTACTAATGCCAGACTGCACCATGGAAGGCATAGAGTACTCAGGAAAAAGAAATCTCAGCTCAGGTCAGAGAAGGCTTCCAGATGTTCACTGTCTCTCTCCTTAAAAACTTCAAGGGTTTCCCAGGGCCTAAAGGAGAAACCCATTACCCTTCCTTACCCTACCATTCAAAGCCCATTAGGTGAAGCCCTACAGACTTTCCCAAATCATCTCTACTAACAGACATCCACTGATGTCTACTAAAGACATCACTATTAATTCATATTTTAAATAGCATATATATTCATCTCCTAGCTCTGTCTTTTAAAAAGGCTTAAAAGCAGTAATAGTCCAAAAGTAATGATCACACCCAGCTCACAGATCATGGTCTCAAGGTACCATTCTGCAATAAAAGGAAGCAGGGCTCCTTGGAGAAAGTACAAGATATGTCTGAAAGGTGTTACTGTGCCAACAATAAGGAAGTGCTCAAAAAGAAATGGAGATGTTAAAAAGACTGTCAACTCTGGGACAATTAGAGCATGAAAATAAATAGTACCAGTGGCCCTGGCCGATATGGCTCAGTTGGTTGGAGCATCATCCCGTAACTGAAAAGTTGCGGGTTCAATTCCCGGTCAGGGCACATACTTAGGTTGCGGGTTTGATCCCTAGTCCGGGCACATACGATTCCCGGTCCAGGTGCATACAGGAGGCAACCAATCAATGCTTCTCTCTCACATCGAAATTTCTCTCTCTCCCTTCCTCTCTCTCTGAAAGCAATGAAAAAAATATGTCCTCGGGTGAGGATAAATAAATAGTACCAGTGTACAATAATAAAAACCCTTGAATCCAAAAAAAAATAATCAACCAACCAATCAACAAATAAGAAAATCCTTTCTTCACAGAATACCAACTAATAATGTAAAAGGTATCATAGTTTTTTGACCACCATACTAAAACACATACTCAGAAAAGGATCAATAATAAGTGCTACAACATATGGATGAATGTATATGGATATGTTTATACAGCCTCAAACAAATTATTAATTATAAAGAAAAAAATAACTCCACAGTGAAGAAACCAGGCAGACAGCAGGCAGATACAGCATCACTTTATAGTGTTCTTGCCAAAACTGCATAATCTGAATTTAATCAGGGAGAAACATAAGATAAATGTAAACTAAAGGACAGTCTACCAAACCTGTCTCTAAACTTCAAATACGTGAAGGTCATTAAAGACAAAGGCTAAGGAACTACTCCAGATTCGAGACTAGGGAACTATAAAAACTAAATAAACTGTGTGATTCTCAACTGGATTCTGAAATATGAAAAACAATTGCTATAAAAGTTATTATTGGAACAAACAGAAATGTAACAACATTACATTTCCTGAATTTGGTCACTGCTCATGGTTATGTAAGAGAATATTCTCATTTTCAGGCTGCACACATACTTAAGTATTCAAGTATAAAGGAGCACAAATGTCTGCAAACTTCTCAAATGGTTCAGGAAAAATTATGTATAGAGACAGGCTGAATGTTAACTGATATATGTAGGTGACGAGCATACAAGAATTATTTTTATCTTTCTTGCAAAGTTCCTATAAATGTGACATTTTTTTAAAAAATCAGTAAAACAAAAGTAATTTTTATAGCTTAAAAAATAGGGGTATTTCATAAGAAAACTCAGACTCAGCCCCTTCTGCATGACAAGGTCTGCCAGCAGACATCCCAGCTGCACCACCTTGACCCTTGGGCAGCTTCACTGGTCTATGGAGCCGGCTGGATCAACGTCTTTGTTCACACGCACACTACTACTACCCACAGGTCCCCATGAAGCCCTCCCTGCTGTCCCACAAACTGTGCCCCTCTAGCTGAGTGCCCTTCCCCACCTTTTCTGCCTATCACTCCTCAGGGCAGCCTTTTCAGGCCCGCAGGCCCCACTACCAACAGCACACACGATGTCTGCTGTCCTGTTCCCACAGTATTCACCACCATTAGCAACCTGTGTGTCCTCCGTGACCACAGCAACAAGGTCTCTTACATAAAGAATTAGCAGAAGCCTCAGGAGAGAGTCTTCTGGGGAACAGCATTCTGCCTTAGGCTTGTGGTGACCAATGCTCAGTAAAGCTAGTGAAATACACTACTGAGGGTGCAAAATGACTATGTGACAAGAAAAAGAAGAAAGCCACAAGGGTACCTTTGTGATAGAAAAGTCCAGCCTGACATAGATGATGACCGTGAAGAACAAGATGTAGAAAGCAGCCACTACCAGCAGGGGCTCCTGCAGCATGAGCACTTTGTTGAACGTGTAGTGCACCTGGGGAGAGAACCAAGAAGATGGACTTTGACAGGCCTATAGGCTCTCAGAAACTTGGGGGCCAAAAGAGTTTTACCAAGCCAACAATTATCTGAGCTGTCCCACCCCACCTGCCCAGCCCTAACCCTAGAGGATGGGTTCAAACCACCCCAGCCCAAGGAGGGAAAGATGGGTAAGTCCTGGTCTCCAGTACCCACTGTCTGAGAAGGAAGGTGTAGGAGGCAGAACAGTGGAGCCACATACCACAATGTCCTGAATGTGCTGTTCTACCAAATTTATTTTGTAGGCAACAATCACAGGGCGGCCAAATGTGTCCAGGTAGGTGTAGTGCAGCTCATCTGGGGCACGGCTGATTTCATAGGGACTGTCAACTTGGATGTTCCTAGAGTCATATGGGAATAAAATACAGCCTCAGACAAATTGCACTGACCAACTAGGTTTATTCAGAGTTGGAAAACTCCAAGTCTCAGGAGACCTTTCAGGATCACTAAGTTCATACTCCACTCTGCTCTCCTTCTAGCACCAGGGAACACCCGACCACTTGAGAGTTGACTCACTGTCAAAAAGCCCTGAGTATGAGACCACTCTTCTGCTAAGGCTACAACTGTCTGTCTCCCTGTATCTTGAAAGCACAAGGGCTCACCAGTACCGGCCTACCCTCTAGAGTCACACAGCTCACAGAACTTTGTGTGCATTCTACTCAACAAGAGCCTCACAGGGACTTGAAGATGTCCGTGAAAAGTTACTCCAAATGTTGTCTTCTCATACAACTGAAAATCTGTTAGGGGATATAGTGGACATGTCCTGCTTTTGTCTGCACAGACTCATTCTGCCTTTTCCTAGTCAACAGCACTCTAGTTTTACTTGGAGGAACTACCCATTCCCCGGTGAATGTCCTCCATAGGAAGAACAATCAAGGTTATTCTCCTTCTGATAATCAGAGTGAACAAGCAACCTGAGAGAGGCCAAGTAAACGTTTCCCTTTAATGTGAATCAAGAGCAAAATGACACAAAGCCAACAAAAAAAAGGTGCTTTTCACTCATGCCAAGGGCAGGTGCCCCTGTGGGTGTCCATCACTTTCAGCTAACTGGGGTCCTGAAGATGGTCTGGCTCTGGCTTTCCAAAGCCTAGTTCCTCAGCCTATGCTGCCACTTAATGATATCCCTTATCCTTCCAAATTCATTCCTTTCTGCTTAAATTGGCCAAAGATAGCTCCTACTGCTTGTAACCACAGAACTCTAATACACCATCTGAGATTCCCCCCTCTGACCACCTTTCTGAATCTAGTCTAAGGAACCTAGGATAAAATGAAGCCAGTGTTCCATTATTCTTTTTCATTCTATTAACATAACATAAGGGCTACCTAACTGTAAAAATCTGAATTATTTCCTGTTTCAAATCATCCCATCAAATTCAGGCCATCACTCTGGCCTGCTAAGGGGACTTTGGAAACTGCTCCTGTCACACAAAGGTACTGTGTTTGAGAAATATTTCATAAATAAATCTTGATCCCTCATTTGAATCTAACTTTTCTATTTAAACTCCTGTCAGAAGGTCCCTATAAGCTTCACAGTCACAGCTATGGACTGAGTACTTACCCTGTGCCCCTTGAACACAGATTTCCCTTGAGGTACCGAGGGCACCACCAGAGAAATGGGGAGCAGAGGAAAGGAACAGTCACACTCACCTGGCTCCTTCAGGCAAGATGATCTTTACAGTCAGAGAATCTATCACTTGCTCATCAAACACGTGGTCCACGAACCTCATCTTCAGTGCATACTGGTCACCTGGAGGATTAAGCAAACACATGCAAGGATGTGAAAAACTAAGAGAATGAGACAGGAGCTAGAGAAAAGTACTGGGTATGAACACCGCTATCTTACACAGAGAGGAGTAAAGATGCTACCTAAAGTTAATAGGCTAGAAGACTATGAAAGATAGAGGTGGTGATGGCAGCACAGATTCTGGGTCTTCCCCAATTTCTACATAAAGGTGGAGCAACTAGATAACAAAATAAGAAACCCATGGACCATACTCACAACAAAACTAGGTAACAAGGAATCTCAAAATATGAGGGTGTGGTCCACAAAATACCAAGAGCCACAAGATCTACACATTATTAGTATCTGTGAATGAGAAAGCAAGGGGAGGCAACAGGGCAACCACAGACCTGAGAACAGAAGAGCCCTGACAGACAACAGTGTTCACTAAAACCCAGGACTCCTACACCCTGCACGGTGGGTGAGTAAAAAGTGCCCACAGAAGATCTGTAAGTCTAGAGCAGTCTAGTCAAGAGAACTTTGAAAAGCCCATCCAAACTCCCCTTCCAGGACAGTATCATATACTAAGAAAAAAACTGCTGGAGTAGAATCAAAATCAAGCATAATCTATAAATAGGGACAACAGAGCTATGGGAAAACAAAGCCAAAGAAAGCTCAAAAAGTAAGCCAACATATTTTTTAATACTACACTAAAACAACAGAGAATTGGACAGTTAAAATTATTCTTCCTAAAAGTTCACATTAAAAATGAGCAACAGGCCCCAGCTAATGTGGTTCAGTGGACTGAGCGCCAAACTGTGAACCAAAGGGTTGCCAGTTCAGTTCTCAGTCAGGGCACCTGCCTGGGTTACAGGCCAAGTCTCTTGGTGGGGGACTCTTGAGAGGCAACCACACACTGATGTTTCTCTTCCTCTCTTTCTCTCTCCCCTCCCCTCTCTCTAAAAATAAATAAATAAATAAATAAATAAAATCTTTGAAAAAAGAAAAATGAGTAACAGAAAAGTATAAGACTCCCCTTTTTAGATTAAGTTATATTTAAAAACTTATAATAACTATAATCAAAAATAATTAAGTTACAAAAAAATAACATCCCTAGAGAAAATAAAAGCATACCAGAAGACATGGCCACAAAACCAACCAAAACTGTTCTTACTATTTCAAAACAAGCTAAAGGCATTATAAAAATAACATAAGTCATGAAGAGCAATATAAACTGGAAGGAATGTGAATGAATAAATAGATAATGTCTTATGATAAAAAGTAGAAAAACAGAAAAATTTAAAATGAAGAAAAGATTCAAGAGAAAGTGCCAAATACTGAAGACAAAGATTCAAATTTGAAATAATAGGAGTCCAAACTGGAAAAAACTTTCAAAAAAGTTTGATATTCTAAGTTGAAAGACTATAATAAATAGCAACCACTGGGATGTTCTAGTAAAAGTATTATACTTT